>JAPWLS010000927.1:0-288955 GCA_028551675.1 Tineola bisselliella | reverse complement strand
ATGAGTGAGAAGCGAAAATTTCCTAAAATAATCACCCCTATTGTGCCGTTTATAAGGGTGTTCAGTAAAACTAGTCCTACACAGGTGATTTTGTGTTTTTCTATACTAATATAATAAAGAGGAAACATTTGATTGTTTGTTTGTATGTATTGAATAGGCTCCGAAACTACTGGGCCGATTTGAAAAATTCTTTCACCATTAAAATCCTACATCTACAAAAAAAGTCTGCGATACCATATGTCTAACTATTACAGTGATGTCTCAATAACTATTTTTTCATGTTAGAATTCATAATACTTTATATCTTCATTATTATGCGAACGAAGTCGCTGGCAACAGCTAGTTTTTAAATAAATACATTAAGTCTAATAGCTTATGTTTACTCTCTTAAGTTCGTCCCTAGTTCGGCACAGTACGTTTAATAATCTCTCCTCCATTCTTCCACTTGGACAGTGATCTTGAGCTTGTGTTTAAATATTTTTTATTATTATTTATTTAATTTTAGTAAATGGGCTCTAATAGAGCGCTTTTACTCATCAATACCAATATAAATTAATTATATTTATATTAATTTAATAATTATCAATTTGATTTAGCTGCTGTATACTGGCATTGTCCACTTACATACTAATGTCATAATAATATATAATAAATCTACTATGACGTAGAAGAATAGCTGCTGTATAGGGGCGTTGTGATACCTAAGGATAAACATAAAATGACATTGGTTATTAAGTCGACTGTTGCACGCGGACGGATCTGTCTATGCACATGGACCGCACTCTAGCTTAACATCAGACGGAGTGTGGTCATATGCTGGGCTATCAATAAAATAAAAAAATCTATAAGATATTCAAATGTTTCCTTATCACGTGTAGGATTGATAAACATTACGTCAGACCAAGGTTTAAAAGGAAAGTGGATTAGCTCACGATAAACAAAATTTGGTGTAAGAATCCCTTGTTTTCTGATCCCGTAGGTATGGCAATGGGCGATGCAGCGTGGCACCAAACTGGAGGCCCATATGCAGAGCCTCAAGGACTTGGATCTGGTGCTGGAAGAGCTCATACAATGGCTGAGCGGTCTTGAAAATACATTACATTGTAAGTTGTGGTCATTTGATCTTCTTTTTCACATTATTTCGTTATGGGATGTTTTTTATTACTTATTTTGTGTAATATGGCATTAAGCTCGCTTATGTGAAAATTTTTTTTTTTTAATAAATACACTTGTTAATCATAATGATAATCAGCAAAAATTACACTCTACAATCGTAATAGTATAGTGATTAGATAAAAAGTTTGTTTTTTTTAAATTCCAATCAAAATTCTAAAGCTTCTCTAGTATAGATTCACTTAGGTATAACCTTTCTTCATAAATATGTGTGTATTTAATACTATGTATATATTATTATTTATTATTTTATGTAATGTATGTATTGTGTATATTTAGTTATTATTTTCTTTTCATTGCACCAAATATCACCGCTCACACCGACAAAGGTTAGCTGGTAGATAATGCCGACGGCATTAAACACGCCTATGTAAAAAAATATTACTATTTTTTTGCAATAAAGAATTTATTTATTTATAGATAGTTTTGTAAACTTAGAACTGTAATTTTCAACAGCATTGGAATCCGAACCACTGCCGGAGTCAATAGAACTGCTCGAGGGACTCATTGAAGACCACAAGGAGTTGATGGAGCATACTCAGAAGAGGCAGACGGAAGTAGACCGCGTGTGCAAGGCTTATCAGGTGAGTGGACTGGAGATAACCACGTATGGTATCAAGTATTTACGTTATTTACAAAAATCGCATTCCCTCTTCTCCAGGTTAAGAGCCAAAGCCAAGGTCGAGAAAGTACACCAAGAAAGGTCTCAGCCAAACAAGCGACTAAAGGAATAGCCGGGTTTGTAGTTTTTAAATTTATTTATTTAAATTTTTAAGTGTGTGTGTGTGTTTTGTATCGTTATCCTTGTCGCACAGGAAGTAATTAGACAGAGATGACGCTATATATTTAGTCAATTTTCAATCTTAATTTTATTTATTGTGATGTGTTTTGTTTCATTTTCCCATTCACTCATGCACATAATGTCGTCGCCCATTTTGTGATCGTCATGCATGGTGTTGCCTGCTCGAAAATTAATTGTCTATGAATCAGGCGAGGCTCGCAACACGATCTGAATAGAGAAAGGTCTGTTTCGCCTGATTATTATGGAACAAGACGGTTTAGTAGGTGTGTACTTTTATTTGTTTTTTATTTATATATTGATTTAATTAAAATGATTAGTATTTCAAAAGTTTATTGTTATTATTAACAAATAAATTATCATCTTAACACTAAATCATCTTTGGTGTTTGTGTTATTATTTTTTTTATGTAACAATAAAGTAATTCTAATTACAAATATTATGCAATTATAAGTTAGCTTTGTCCCGCTCTAACCTATGTGTAAATGCTTTCTGTCCCGCTCTATGTTGTTCACATCTCACCTCACCATCACTCACATCGAAGGTTGCGGCCACACAACGGAATTAAAAAGAAAAGGTTTGCATTAAATAAATATTTATGAAAAAAAAACCTTTTTTTTCTTTCAGTAGTTTTGTTTTGTTTTTGTTGTGTCTATTTGCATGGCTTTTAAAATGCATGTCTATTCTTTGTCGATACGTTTAACCGCAACTGCATTTTCGTTCTATTTTACATCCAAAGGTAATAGGAAAGATGCGGTTAAACGCATCGAGAAACTTTCGAATGAGTAAACCAACGATTGACAGATCAAGAAATCGCGAGTCCTAAAAAATTGCACGCACTTAGTTGTGTATTGAATTAAATAAACTAGAGTAGACCCCCAGTTATTTATTTTATGATACAACACAGTCGACAATAATTTTTTTATTTAAAACAACATCGAAACTAATGACTATTTTAATGATGGGGCAACTCTGCGTGCTATTTACTCTTTGATCAAAAACAAAAACGCACGTTGTCCGTAACGTGCCTTTGTTTTCGCGTTGATGTTGGTTTATTCATTGCTAAGACCATATGTTAAATTATTATTATTATTATTATATATATATATTTATGATTGCATGCATACTAACAGGCGTTTCGGGTTTGGATACTGTTTTTGGTAAATATACTATATATGCATATTAATCCTAGTGTAAAATTAACCCCGTAACTGATTTTTACTAAAAATAGAACACGATAATCTTTATAATCTCTACTAAACTTATATTGATTAAGGGCGACTTGCACCACTTTTCAATCTCGAATTTTATTTTTCTCGTTGCAATAGTTGAGCCACGAATTGGATTTGATAATTGACTGTGCATATTTTTAAAGTAATAGCCAAACTGATGATGGTCTGTTATTAGTCTATTTATTAAAAACGTTTTTGTACTTACAAAAGGCGAACTTAATGCCCTCGGTCTAACCCTTTAAGACCAACAGAAAGGAGGAGTATTACCTGCACTTTTAAGTTACTAATATCGTTTTTTTTAATGCAAGTTGTTCATGTATCTTTAAATAAATTCACAATAACCATGTTAGTTAATAACTAATACTAATTGGTTTCGGGGTGTATTAAAAAATAAAGTGTGATGTTTTTTTTGACGCAATGTGGTGTTGCTTTAGTCGTATGAGTCCTGGTCGGGAGACACCTGATCGCAATCTGCCACACTACGGACCGAGGTTCCCGGTAAAGGGAAGGTAAGATATCATAGACTTACACTCTATTCTATATTTTCTCATTTGTCTATTATGTATGCAATTTTTTAATTAACTAAGTATTTATTTAAAAAACAATCAACTTTATTATTGTACTTTGGTGTCTTAAGGGCTAGCTTTATTCTTAAAATACCTCCTTTACCTTCTTCATTGCTTCTTTCAACTCCATTGTCTCTTTCACCTTCATTGTATTCTTCTTCTCCACTGTCTCCTTCACTTCCATTACCTCTTTCACCTTCATTGTCTCCCCTCCGCTGTCTCTTTCAACTCCATTGTCTCCTTCACCTCCATTGTCTCTTTCACCTTCATTGTCTCCTTCTCTATCGTCTCCTCATTGTCTCTTTCACCTTCATTGTCTCCTTCTCTATCGTCTCCTTCACCTCCATTGCCTTCATCACTATTGACCGTCATCCACTGCCTTCTGCATTTATTTCAAGCTCTTTGATTTAATGCAATTAAATTACTTGACTTACTTTTAAAAATACTTTTCCTAATCTCTCTATATATTGTTAATTAACCACCGCTGCATCCAGTAGTGTATTTACGAATATTTAATCATCTCTGTTTACATTAGAATACGAGTGAGAAAATATAGTGTGTAAATTAAATTATATATAGTTATATAAAATTAAAAGACAACAGCGGCGTTACCTCGACGTTTCGTTCGTGTTCTAATTTTTACTCAATTTTATTGACTTTAAAATTTCCCTTTGCATGTGTTTTTCCAATTGTTATTTTTTTTTTTTGTAAATTAATCGCTTTTTGTTTTTTTTTCTAAATAAAGTATTATTAACTGTAGAAGCTGTATATTTTATTTATTTATGTATTATATTAATAGTAGTTTAGATTTTATGAATTTCATGCTTTAGTATTATTATTGCCTTATTTGAAAAAAGTATTTTTTCACAAAAACGAATTTATCCGATGGTATGATACTATTAAACATCGTTCAGGCTTTGGGTACATTTTAAACAACACAATTGAAGACAAAATAATTTTTCATTATTGTTGTGAAAAACGCATTCCAAAAGTAAGTTTGAAGAGTTGGAAGGAAGTCGTTTTACTGATGAAATATATTTACTTTGAGAATGACAGTATGGCCTGGACTTTGTTTGTTAGTACAACATTTGTGTTTAATAGTAATACAATACAATAATCATATTTTATAGTAAAAGCGCTGAGCCGGAGTTCCGCTCGCCAAGGGTGAAGTTGCTGTGGGACAAATGGCGTACGGTCTGGTTACTCGCGTGGGAGAGACAGAGACGGCTGCACGACCGTCTCGCTCACCTGAAGGAGCTGCAGCGCGTGTCAAACTTCAGCTGGGATGATTGGAGGAAGCGAGTGAGTGCACTTTTTGCCTTGACTCCAGACTAGAATACTCTTGTAGGGTACTTTAGATAAATGTATGCTGAAACAATTACAGTCGTTTCGGTTGTTTTATGTTTTTTTTGTTGCGTGACAAAAGATACGAACGACCATAACATGTGGATTACTTCTAAAAATGTTAAATAAATAGTGAATATGAAAAAAGCTTAGCCAGTATTGCAACAGTTATTACACGAAAATGCATTTGTTTTTGTTTTTTTTTTTTTTAATATATCTGGTATATTCTACAGGATGGGGCACGGGAAATTCCCACAAAGCCTGGTAAAAGAAAACTGTATGAGATATCAAAAAATAAATTATTTGTCAGAAAGGTTATGTACTTTCATATTTAGTGTAGATCTTGTTGCTCTAAATTTGCATCCAAGACAAAACACTTTTTTTTTTTAAATGTGGGAGGTTTCCATGCCCCACCTGTATTACAAATGAAGTCGTAAATTGTGATTGAAAGTTTGTTTTTTGTCTCTAGTTCCTCAAGTTCATGAACCACAAGAAGTCGCGTCTCACGGATCTGTTCCGCAAGATGGACAAGGACAACAACGGCTTCATACCACGTGGGGAATTCATTGACGGAATTATCAACACCAGTAAGTCATTAGCGCTATCAACTGAATTTATTTATTTATTTAGACATACACAAACAAACAGTTAACAAACAATAACATGAAAGTAACAACTACACTAGACTAGAGAAATAAAGCTAAGTTTGTTAACCTAATAGTTGTGTTAGACATCTGAAGAAAACTATATACATTAATGATTACATACGAATGCCAGTCTGCTGCTCAAACATAGAGTGTTATAAGAAATTATAGTTTTACTAGCTTTTAAATCATTAAATAAGTATCAAAAATCATTTCAATAGAAATCAGTTGGAAACTATAGTAAGAAGTATCATTTTGTAAATAAAAAGTAACCTGTTACTTGTAGTACCTCCAAAAATATGTGTACAAAGTTTCATGATGATCGGTTAAGTAGTTGTTGCGTGAAAACGTAACAAACAAACTCACATTCACATTTATAATATTATTCACATTTATAATATTAGCAGGGAAACGTCAATTTTAGGACAGTGGTTCCCAAACTTGTTTCCAATGCATCTAAGAATAAGATGTTATCTCTTGATTGTCTTAGATAAATGGGGGTATAAATATTGGTAATAATTAGATTTCCTAGTAGCAAGTCATGGAATATTTGTTCTAATTGGAATGAAAAATGAATGGACTCTGTTCTGTTAACACATACATTCTGTGACCCTTTCAATATTCGTTCATGACCCATAGTTTGGGAACTTCTGGTTTAGGACACTTAATCTGTGTCTAAGCTACTCAACATATTGATGTATTTATATTTAGAATTCGACACATCTCGCATGGAAATGGGCGCCGTGGCCGATCTGTTTGACAGGAATGGTAGTGGACTCATTGATTGGGAGGAATTTATTGCTGCCTTGAGACCTGATTGGGTGAGTTCGTTAGACAATTGGGAGCATTTACCAACCGTCCTATTTTTATAAGAAATCTGTAATGTGCGCGATTTTTTATCGCAGGTTGAACGCCGTGGTCCTCCGACTGATGCTGACAAAATACACGATGAGGTCAAGCGGCTTGTCATGTTGTGTACGTGCAGACAAAAGTTCAGGGTGTTCCAAGTCGGCGAAGGGAAATATAGGGTGGGTTTTATTTTTATTACTAGTATTGCTTCTTTTGTTAATAGTCTCAGATGACTAATGAAGACAGTTCTGCCAATGTCAAGTATTCAGGCAACATCCCAATAAGAAATTACAAAGTTTTAATACACACTTAAACTTGTAAGCATTAAGCAGACGTTTTTGTTTCATTAAAGGTAAGGGTATCATTGTCCATACAGCCTAATATTACAATTTTCAGAGGCATTTAAGCTAGCCTTTAGATTTTCTTAATAATTTTTCGGTTTGAATTTTTTTTTTCAATTTGAATAGTTCGGTGACTCCCAAAAACTGCGTCTCGTTCGAATCCTCCGTTCGACTGTCATGGTGCGTGTCGGTGGCGGTTGGGTCGCGTTGGACGAGTTCCTTGTGAAGAACGACCCTTGTCGCGGTATGTATTGTAGAGTTTGTCTTAGGAATAAACATAGGGTTAGTTATACAGGCTGATGTGAGTAATGAGGTGGATAGAATCACCATAGGATGTGTTTAATAATATCCGGATGTATACGGTGATCACTCATAAAATGAATACCTAAGGTTTTTCGCAAATCTTCATTAACACTAGAACTACCAGCCGGTCAATATGACCCATTTTCACCAACCGGTCAAAATGACCGGATGACTTGTGCTTGCAAACTATTAAACATAATTCAATAAATTGATTGTAGAATTGTAAAAAAATTGAATCGTTTACAAAAAATAATGAGTAAGGTTTTTACCGGTAAAGCCCGTTGTACTGACATAATAAATATACAGTAAAACCCCACTTTACGTGACCCTGTTATGCGCGGTTTCACCATAACGCGAAATTCAAATGTATTATTAAATTACGCGAAAGAGTGCGTATAAACATAACGTAGTCATCAACTTCTCTATGGTCGCGGGAATTTCAGTTAACGCGATTTTTTCCGGAACGTATCACTCGCGTAAAGCGGGACATTACTGTACCTATAATATAATAATTGTAAGATTATAATTGGTTGCCTATATACCCGCAGTTTTATTCCATGTATATCTGTATTTGCGTTGAACTAACGTTCGTGCATTTTTAAGAACTGAAATGGTGGTCTAATATAGTTATGTAATTATTGGTATTCTCTCCTTTTTTACAAGTTATGGCTAAAGAGTTCTCTATATACTTGTCATCCTGTTAAGTTCGTTTTGAAAATTAAAAATAAACAAAACCTCGTTACTCACATTGCCGTAGTAAAAATATATCTGGTTTCATATAGAGCGATCAAAATCGCCATTAAACCTTTATTACAGTAGGAACTAATAAAGTAAACTGAAGGGTTAATAATTTTTAAAAATCAACTAATTTCTTTCAGGGTTTAATTATTCTGAGGCCTTATTCAAAGACATATTGTTTCTTTTTTTTTTCAATAATTAAAAATAAATCTTTGGATGCAAATAGTTCGACATCCAAGTCTAAATATTGTTCGTTTAAGAATTTATGTTTTTAAATCAGGCTTCGGTAACGAGGTTATTTATGGTTTTTTTTTCAATTTACTTCTTTTAATTGGTTAATTTTCTGCATAAATAACTTTGTTACAATCAAATTTTTATTAATATTCAAAGTGTCAATCAAATATAATCGGGTCGTAATTAACAAATTTAGTTTAAAATAATTTTATCAAAAAGAAAACCACTAAAATCGTAATTTATTAATTTATTTAATAATTAATCACTACACGTACAAACTTTACTACAAAACGCTAAAATTATACTTAATTCTAATAAATGCAAATATATTTAAAAGTTACAAAACAAAAAAAAAACAAAAAAATGTTGTGCTGGTTTATTTAAGTGAATAACGAAAAAAATCTATCACATAATTTATAAAAACCTAAAGTACTAACACACGATGGAAGCACTAAATATGTTTCTTAAGTCTTAAAATATAAATTAAAAAAAAGAAACGTCAAAAATTTTTTTTTGCGCGCTCTTGGAGAAACTAAGCAAATTTGTTATATTATATTATATTATTGTTCTAATTAATTAGAGGCGTGATTACAACAATTATTAAAAAATAATTCAATATAAAATCAATCGATATTTAACTCCCGCCGATAATTAGCGAATTGCGCGCGAAAAACCGGCCATTACCTAAATACGGATTCAAGGTCAACGAGACGAGTTCCTCACGTTTAAATGTTTACACTGAAACTGACTCACTGTCGAAATATGTTTACGACCTATTTGCAAGGAAGCTTAAATAATAGATAACTAAAATAAATAACGTGCGGCGAACTAGCCTTTTTCGAGTTAATTCACATTTGAAGAGGTCAATGAACTTACAAAACTATAGAATTAAATATTAATAAAGTTAGGCGTTAATTACATATTATTAATACTACAATACTGATTAGTTTATGTTAAATAATTAAACCTAACTTACTACATGTGGAGGTCTCTCCATACAGTCCACGGTCTATCACCGTTGACCAATGTGAGCAGTAGTTCCTCAATCCACATTCTAATCAATGTTGGCTTTCCTAATAAATGATGTAAGCGAAGATATCTCACTGGCGCTGACCTCACTGGGTAACCCGCTAAATTCAATCTCCTCACTCAAGTTCTGACTATCACCAGTGTTGTCCGAAGGCCATTGCTTATGACTCGGAGCATAGAGTACCATCAGAGCAAAGATATAGATGTTCCACATGCCATAAACGCCAGTGAAAAATGCAGAAGTATACTCCAATTTGATGTTTTCGTCCCATTTCCATTGTCCCTCAGCAACTTGCCCCAAAATGAAGCCTATTACAGTCAAAGCTGCACATAAGAGCGTTGCCAACATTAAGAACTTGAAACGGTAAATTATCCCCTCATAATGTAGACGACGGACTGAACACATTGCTGGCAGGGAGGCGCGTTTTTGAGATATATTCCGGAATACTCTGAAAATCATGTAGCACAAGAACAGAAAGTAGCACCCAGTAGAAATGCCAGCTAATATTATGAACGTAAGCGCCAAGTTGGTTCCGATATCTGTCACCCAGATTGAATAGAACGGGTTCCGTAGTTGTACACCGCGTTCGCACATATCGAAGATGAACAAAGAGACACAGCCTGTGGCGACACCACTCAGGTGCCTCCAATATTGTTTCAAAGAGCTAAAAGCAGAACTGTCCTGTATTAAGAGATGTTCACCAGCAAATATGAGCCAAAAAGAAAACAGCATAGCATAGAAAACACCCTGTCTTATGTCACTGAGTAATAGCATAAATGGTAGATCAAATTGCAGTGTTAAATACTCCAAAGGCATGTTCAAAAGACAGAGAGCACATCCCAGGCTTAGTAGCATCTTCTCTAATAATACTGGCTTCCGTTGCAGCATATGGACTCTGCGCCAGAACCACACCATGATGGCTATGATGCAAGGAAAGAATACCGTTTTCAATGACAACCACACTTTAGTAAATCCACCGTTTTGATTGATCACTGTCAGCCACATGTCTTGTATGTGACCTAAGCGTGTATTCATATCGGGCTTGTTCACGGGCAGTCTTATGTTAAGCAAATAATAATCATGGAATAATGAACCTAACTCAAATAATGGTATGGCAGAGCAGTTGTATAAGTATTTCTCAGTTTTTACATCAATATCACAGTCCAAATAACGTTGTTCTACTGAATGCGTGTACAACTTCCAATCGTCCTCGGGGTCTACTTTGTTTCGATACGCCAGACGAGCGTCGATCGTTACTATTGTACGCGGCTCCACTTCCATCTGCGAACGGTATCCAATATCAACTTGCAATACGCCGATGAGGTTCTGTTGCCACCGAGAAAAGTCTAAGTTCTGACTCTCTCGCGGGACCGGCATTTGAAAGGCGAAAACTACGTCGTTTTCGGAGTAATCATGGCTATCTTCGTCTTCGAGGTGAATGCCTTTACATGCACCCACTCCTCTGTTGTAGAACCATTTCGTTGTATCATTCTTGGGCCGGGATGTATCTACGCAAACAGTGCCGAGTATGTTTTGCGTGTTTGCCGGCGTTGGCGCGATCAAGCCGCCGATAAGAAAGCACGTTAACTGGCACAACAAAAGGAAAGACACTAGAATTGCGAGTTTACGTCCACTAAGATTCTCGATTATAGTTCCAGACATTTTTAAGCGTTCGTATGAAACTGACTAAACATCACAAAACAAAGTCACACGAGATCCATTGTTCTCGTCGCCCTCGCGAGACGCCTTTCAATTTGACATGCGCAGTAAACCGGTATTGCCATATAAACATTTAGAGATGAGATTTACTTGTAGGAACAGGTATTTTATTACAAAGAACGTATTCATTTTATAAACGGATATTAAAAAATACTTTATTATAAATAAATAAATCTTATAAATATCATCTATCACCGGCACAACATTATAAAATCGTCATTAAAATCAGATAAACACCGCGGACACAACATAGCATAAATACACAATGCTAGAACCTCAAGTACAGCTAAAGTAAGCATTTTCTCGTAATATAAAGAAATGGAACGCCACTAATTTACTAATTCGTATTCGCTTTGCCCATTCCACATCCTCCGTACTCCTCAAATGTTTTGTTTTAATTTTTTTAATTTATCTTAATTTTTATTGCGTTTATTCCATTTTGGTATTCCCTGATATCATAAGTAGTTACGTTAGTGCTACCGCTACCCGATCCGAGTAAACCGGAACAGCACGAAGCTTGTTGTCCGCTCGGTAAGAAAATACGTTCTTCTATTTTGATGCCGCACATTTTCAAATTTGTATGCAAACAAATTTTTTTTCGTAAATTATTTTAAACGCAAGTTCATTTCTTTTCTCGATTATTTTTAAGTCGGCTCTCAAGTATAGAAGTGCGATATTCTTTGGTGTGGCTTTATGTATTCGTAGAGTGAAATTTTATTTGCGAATATTTTTCAATTAACTTCTATTTTACTGATTATTTTTATGCTTTGTAATATTTCCATTTTTTTTTATATGTAGTGTGCTTCTGTGAATTAGATGGTTTTGCTGACGTTTTAATAAAAGGAAAAGGATATAAATAAAGTTTACTTCGTGTTTAAATACAAATGATTTCACATTTTTAATTTATTGCCTGAGTAAGATTTAATTGAGATGTGTTTTACGTCCTTTTTCTTTTGTAATGTCAATGTAGTGATAAATATTTAATTGGCTTAGTTATTCTTAGATGTAGCATGGAAAAGAAGTTTATTTGCGGTTATTTAACTCAGTAGATACTAATGCTGCAAATAAAGCAAGAGCAGAATGGCTGTTTCATGGTCATGATTCACAACGCACGAGTCGATACTTCACAAACTCACTTGTGAATAACTCATTTAAGTCACTCGCTCTTGTTTTATTTGAATTAGATGTTATTTGGTGAGAGAATGAACTAATTGTATTTTACAATTCCTAATCCTGACTGCACATTATTATAACTACACTTTTTTGTTGTTTTTTTTTTGTTGTGATTTGTTCTGATTATGTTTTGTTGTTTTTTTTTCTCCCTCCTCACGGCAACTGCACGATACCCTTCTCTTTCAACACTCATGTGTTTATTTTCTTTTGTCCTCCATTTTCTGTTTGATTTATATTTTCTTGGAATCTCCTTTCCCATCCTTGTCCCTAACACACGGTGCGCACCGGACGTCGCTCGATGTGGCCGCCGCATGCAGCTAAGGGACGCACCAACATCGAGTTGAGAGAACAGTTCATACTGGCCGATGGCGTGTCACAGAGCATGGCCGCGTTCAGACCGCGTACGCCGCGCTCTAACACTAACACACCTCCATCGACTGGACCAATCATGAAGGTAAGTGCATACATCTGCGCGCCATTTACACTATTTATTTATAAGTATACTTTTATACTCTCTAGGCAAATTAGATTAACCAATCACAAAGTATTAAGTTGCACAATAGTAGTTGAAGGGAGCAATCGGTTTGGGAGCAATCTTTTCGCTTTTTCGATTCTAATTTGTAGATGAATCTTGTGCTACGTGTTCGCTGAGTACGCCAGATTCATCCACAGATTGGTTTACGTGAGTACGCATGTTTTTGAGCTCGTAGCATTTGTTGGTCGTGTATTTTTCTTTTTTGCATTAGTTGTTTTGAGGCTATGCACAGACTCGTGTAGTGTTTGGTGTTGTTTGACATTCTATTCTCATTTGGACCACTGCATTGGAGGTTGGTGGCACGACTTCATTACTTGAATGGTAACGTATCTTGATCCTTCCGCTCGATCCCGTCTCACCTGCATCAACGCCTGCTCCATAGCATCCGTGATACGTGGCTAGTATCGTTGTGTTCATCGAACGTGTGAAATAATAAACGTTATAAAACAATATATAAGTTCATGTTAAAAAGATTGGCACTATGAAGATTTAAAAATAAATCGGGTTTCCCGATTGGGATATCGTTAATGAGCGTTTTGTTCCCTTCCCTCCCTTAACTTTGGTCGGGCCTGTAGCTGAGGAGTTTATGGAGCAACTGAGGCCGATATTCGAGGCACTGCGTCAACGCGAGGAGCTGCCGTGTTCTTACCCGCTGCATGTGGGTTCTACGCATGGAACCAAGCAGGCCTTCATATACGGACACTCGCGGTCGCACGGGTCGACCTCGCCCGGACCGCACCATTACACACACCACCACACGCCTTCTTCAGGATATCATTGGGTAATGCTACGTAGGCTAATGTGAAAGTGAAGCAATATTTTGCACCGTGAGGATTATAATCGTTGTGATTGCTGCTCCGTTTATTTTGAAGATTGCTTTCAGATTATAGAATTTGTACTGTGATTTGTTTATTGTCATATTGTTCTTACAGTACCGACTTGTAGCAAATAGGACGAAGCTTTTAATGCGTAGTATATATGTAATGTATTTTAAATAATATGTCTATTAAAATTGGAGTAAGTTTTAATTGAAATGTGTAGGTACGAGAGCGTACAGCTCGTTCAGTGCCAATGTCAGGAGGTGGGACAGCAGGAAGAGCATCCAGATCTTCCCTAAGCGCAGGGACACCAGACTCTCTCAGCGATAACGAAGCTGCTAGCGGACTTGGTACTCGCTACAGAAAACCCAGTGCACCCAGGTACGATGACTTAAATAAAAACTATATATTTAATTATCAGCAATTTACATATTTTTATGTTTTTAGGTCTACAATAACACCAGGTGGTTCACGACCGGGATCTCGTCCAGGATCAAGGGCTGGTTCTAAACCACCATCCCGTCATGGATCTAACCTTTCCTTAGACAGTACTGGTAAGTTTTCTAAATTGTTACCCCATAGTTACATTAGATAGACAATCTTATGTCAGTTAAAAACAATTCTACAGATGACGTGGGCACACCGTCTCGCATACCAATGCGTAAAGTGGTGACAAATACCAGACCAGCAACAAGCAGAACGACTACCAATAAACTCGGTGTTAGTACACCGAATGGCACAAATTCCAGACCAAGAACACCTACTGGTTTCTTAACTCCTGCAAGTGGAAGGTAGGTCCCAGTTTTAATGGTAATATCAGGGATTTTGGAAAATATATTAAATTTCATATGGGGTTTTCTAGCATTTGCAAGGATTTCATTCATTACTTATGGATTAATTTTGGTATTATTGATAGATTAGGGCAGTTCAGATATGCCATCATTTTTTAAAAAATAGTGTGGGAGTTTTTTTTTGAAATATAATTAAATTGCTTGAATGATAACGCACGGACAGGTATCAAGCTAGTGGCTCCATGTATCGCACTTCAAGTATACCAACATTGTCAGCAGTGCCCGCGTTAGTAAGGTATTACAGTCCACAAACAGGACTCGTTTGTACGCGATATTTGACTCTTTTGTGTGTGTTATTTCAAAATTTATTATTTATTTAATTATAACGGTATTTGGAAGATGTTGGTCGAAATTACATGGATTTTTTTCCAATTCAGTGCATGCATATTTTGAAATAATAACCACGAAAAGCTGAAAAGAGTAAGCACAGCTTTCAAAAATGGGATTGTAGGTAGTGTCATGTGTTTTGGTTTAAATGAGGTGGAGCACTTTAGAAAATAAAATGCCTGAGACGTCTTTGCTGATGTCGTACACGCAAAGGGGTTTTGGTGGTGGTTGCGTTTATAGATTTGAAATTCAGATTTCCTACGTCTTTTTTATAAATATAAACTGCATTAATCGAATTTGCATTAGGTTTTATTTTTCTCTAATAACTAACAGAAGTATATTTAGGTGTCGTACAAATTATTAATATATTTTTATTTTTCTTTCCCTTTCCCCTTTTTGGCATGCTACAAATTTGGATTCTAAATAGCTCGACACATTCCCAACCATCTTCACTAGTATCTGAACATCCGAATAAGTCAAGTTCTTATGCTCATCCCGCATTCCAAACCTCAGGTTCAACCAAAATTCCTATTTATGTTGGCTTACGTTCCCAACGATCCCCGTCTGCTGAGAAAAGATTGAGGAAATCTCAATCTAGAGAGCCTTCCCAAGAACCGAGTCCTACATCCCAAGATCCATCGAGAAAATCCGAGCAGAGAAGTCCTGAAGATGATTCATCGCTGCTCAGCATCTCTGGGATGACGAGCGACAATGAGTATGAAAGTAACGTTAGCGAGTCAAGTGGAGAGGCTTCAAAACCAACCCAGAAGGCTGTCAAAGGGTACATTTGGGATGCGATTGTAGTAGTCATGCTAGCTTACAATTTGTGCTCGAAGCATTTGATTTTTATGCATTTGTTTTTTCGATCATCCCATTCCTCATTACATCCTTTTTATTGGTTTAGATTAGTGACGATTCAAGCGACTTTTCATTCTTGTATCTTACTTTTAATTCGAACTTGCTTTCTCATAATCATGATATTTTAGGCTTCCTCATCTGTTGTTAAATATCCTTTTTACAGCATCTCAAATGTGAATATATTTATTTCGAGGGTATTTATTATAACATGTTCAATCTTCGTGTTTTGACTAATGCTTGATCTATTTATCATAAACGCATTCTGCACTTCATAACAAAACTGTACTTTGTCGTATTCTTATTGGCTTGTAATTATTGCACATGCAGCACTTAAACACTCTTAATAATTGCTGGTTTTTTTTTTCATAAATTATACACGTACCTTTGTTGTAATCTTATATTATATGCTGCCCCTAAATTTTATGATTGATTTTTCATTTCATAAAGGTAATTATAATTTAGGGTTAATAATGTGCAATGATTTGTCTAACATTTTCCTTTCTGTGTTACTAATTTTGTTCGTCTCTGTATGTGCTAACTTTGGACGTAGGAGCGGGTCGTTTGCGTCAAACGATGGACAAACGCCTGGGAGGAGTCGCATTCCCGTTTTAAAGGAACACCATACTAACAGTCATTTTCATAGGTAAATGTTTCATTGTTTCGTTTTCATTTGTTTTGCATGAATAATAAACTGTATCATGTCTTGTTTTTTTATTTCACCTTCATTTTTGTATTCATTCATCGTTTATCGTTGTTTCGTTATTTTTTTTTTCTATAGATTAGATATTTCTACAGTACTTTGTTTATTGGGTTATTTACACGTAGTCTAGATGCACGTATATTTTGATTTGATTTTTGCACGTAGTTCCTCCGAACGTGTTTTTAAAAGTGTATTTATCGGTTTATTTGTGTTCGCAGACAAAGAACTCCATCAGGAAGCACTACTCCGGTGCGGAGTGGTCAGCCGACTGCGGTGTCTCGCTTACTGAGGAAACCATCGGACGCCTCAGACACCGGAGAGCGGACGCCAGCCTCTCGTCGTGGAACACCATCGTCCACTAAAACAGACAAGCGAGAACCGTTTCGACTTTGAATACTGCAACGAAATTGTGCTTCATTAAATAATACTAACAATTAATTAAACTCGAATAATTCGTAAGGAATTCTTTGATTAGGGAGTTACCGCTCAAATGATACAGGTCTCTTAAAATTTCAAATTGTTCAGTTAACTTCCAAACGGACGTTCGAGAGGGTTGTTTCATTTGGTGTAAGGCTTTATTGCCTGAATGTGTATGTATAATGTAAACTAACTTATTCGCGAATTAAGCCAAGCTTAATGGGATGGAGTGTGCGAATGTGGCTTTTTAGATAATATTATGAACAATGTTTATTAGTCGTCAAACGTGAAGTCTGCACTTGTTGCCTTGTAAACTGTTTTTTACTACATTCGTGTGCATTTCTTTTTAATGCACAAAATAGTCTTGTATTTTCAGTATTTTCAAAACAAAAGTGTTTGTATGAATGTGATGATTATTCTTTTTATTTGTTTTTTCTTTCTTATTATTTATTTTGTCAGTGTTGCCATATTATTAGCGTTATATTTTGTATGTAAAAGATACGTATTATAAAGATTGTCTCCGTTTATCGAAGCCGGACGGAGAATGTGTGATTTTTAAACATCCTTTTTTATGTAAGCTTTATTTCCAATAGGGACCATTTTATTATTATTTTGTTATTTGAGTGTGTATTTGTTGAATGGAATTGTTGGTCAGTGTTTGTGAAGTTTATCGCCTTGCCTGTAATAACGCCAGATTACTCGTTGAGGTTTGGAGTTTCATCAAACATCTGATTAATAATTAAGCTATTGTTTAATTGTATCTATCTTTCGTATTCACAATAAGGTTTCTTTTTTTTTTAAATATACTTATATAGTTACATCTGTAACAATTATTGAAACACAATATTATATTTTAAAATTGTCAGCAGGTTCAATTTTGTTAATTTTTATTAGAGCTTACGCCAGGGCTGTGTAAAAATTATTGAAATTGGGTCTTTTATAGGTAATCGAAGATTTTGTATTAAGCAAGTTTGAAGTACATTTTGTGTGTCTCAAAAGACAATTATCTTTTAAGATTTCTTTTTTTTTTAATAAATGCTTTAAAATATTATCTTCTATAAAAATGTTAACCAACACTCACACTTATTTGTTAGTTTTTTTTAATTATTATTTAATTAAGTATCCAACTCTAATTATTATTTGTAGAGTTAATTTTAACTAATCTGGTCATTTTATTTTAAAACTACGTTTTCTTAAAATCGAAGTTTAATTGTAATTAAAAGCTTACTTTGTATAAAATAACGTATAAATTACAACTAAAACATTTTACATTGTTACAATTTCAAATCTCATTATTGATTTCAATATATAAAAAAATAACAATTTTATTATTGTTTTATTTGTTTGTTATTTTTTCCCTTATTAAATGGTCTCGACTTGTATATGTTATGGTACATATTTGATTTAAATAAATACATATATGCAACGCCTTCGCTTTAAACTAAATTACACCGTGCTGTGAATATCAGAACAAGATAAATATATACTGTTTCGAAACAAAAGTATTTTTGTTAAGAGAATGATTAATGAATATTCATTTCGATCTAGTCTTCCTAATACACGTATTATTTGTATATGTATTACTAATATTTAGAGCCTGATACAAATATCAGTTATTAGTATTTTTTCATCTGGTAACATATGACTCCATGACATTCAGAATTTTCTAGCAAAATATTTTGCTGGTCGTGGAGTTTATATCGCCGCGTAAAAATGGTTGGAATTACTCCCGATACTCCCTACGAGCCGCCAAAAACTCAGGAACCTGCGAATCCTACAAAAGAACTAGTGTTGAGGTACATGGAGGAAAAGGATAAAATAGAGCGAGAAATACAAGAACTTCGCGAACTTTTGGTGGAAAAGGGCGATGTCGACATGCGTGGGCCCTTAGTTGATGCACACGGGAATCCTAGAGATGATATAGACTCTCATAGGATTCGCACGGCTCGACAACAAATATGTTGTAAGTTAAACATACAGATATTTGGCCACTTGTAGATTATATCTTTACCTTTGTTCTTTGCTTCGAAGTTTGCATACGAGCCGCTTACTCGACAGTTTTAAAGACGCATTCAAAATAATGGCCTTTCGTGGACAGCTGAATTAGCTTACTATCGCATTTATTTAAATTAATTCGTTTCCAAGTTTCAATACATTGTTTCACCAAAATGTGTTGGAAAGGTTTTTGTTTAGTGTTTTTTCGAATTTTAAGTAGAGAAGCGTCCAGTTAGCTTGGTCTGTAGAATCCTGTACGCATGCCCTATCCTAGTTCGTGAATTATTTTAGTATCGTACAGAAATCGGCAGCCATGTTCTTGTTGCTTTGGGTATTGGGTCATTTCTATACATAGACACTAGGTTTGGTTCTCTGGTATGATTATCCTCCCCCCGTGAGTGTCTAAGTATTAAGTAAGCAAGTAGAGTCAGGTCTGCACATTTATTTTGTCAGCATGTCATGTTCGGAGCTACTATATAAAATATATTTATGTTCATATAGCCCTCCAAAGTGATCACCGAGCCATAATGAAGTTCATAGAGGATGGGATCCACCTCGTACATGCAGAAGCACGAGGTGAGGGACCTTCAAATGCCAATGGGTCGGCAGCCGGGGGTAGTGCAGATCCTGCTAATGAGCACGATCTATGCTCAAATAGGTAATAATTATAAAGTATGCTAAACTGCGACTAATTTTATTCTTGGTGTTACATTTAATTTCCAAATGTCAAAGTATATAAAACAGAATAATAATAATAAGTAATTTAAGATAAATATAAAGGGGGATAGGTATGAATCCAGGGGAAGAGTCTCCCCTTATGCCGTCTGCAATTCAAGCGGTTACCGTGGTACTCACAACAACCATGTATATCTCAAATCATCAAATTAGAGAATATGCTTGTTTGTGAGCATGACTGTTTGTTCTATTGGTTTATTCATCATATTGTAGTACAGTTTGCTGACAGTTGAATAAGCATTCCCTGACCTAAACATAATTTGGAATCATTTGTCACCAGTTATATCAGGATTACGGCTAGAACAAAGAATATGAACACAGAAGGTGCGTTTCTGAGGGTTAACATTGTACGTAATGGATCGCCTGCTGACATAGCTGTGAGTGAAATTACAATTTTTTATAAATTATTGCAACAATATTGTCATTATTTAAGTACAGTCACTTCCAATACAAAAGATACACAATAATATTAATAATAAAATATCAGAATCTAAATAAAATAAAAATAATAACTTATATCAAAGTTATTATTATGTTATTAGTTATACTTGTGTTTCAGGGGATCCGCGTGGACGATCTAATACTGCAGTTTGGTTCAATAAATTACATCAACTTTACCAGCTTGTACCAAATCGGAAGGCTTGTCGAGAATTCTGTTAATGCTCCTATTGAAGTGCGTTTGCGCCGCGTGAATGACATCGTGAACCTGACGCTTGTCCCACAAGAATGGGCTGGGAGAGGCCTCCTGGGTTGTAATGTCGTATGCCTTTAAATTTTGATGTATGTTTATAATATCCCTGGGTCCTATTAACATAGCCTGTACAAGGCGAGCATATTAAAGTTGTCATTGTGCATATTCTATTTGTGTAAATTCTTCATTGCCGTGTAATCAATATCTCAGAAACTATTGAGAGAGTATTTATTTTGGTTTTTTTTTTTTAATGAGATGGAGAATTATACAGTGGTACCTCAATATACGAGTGTTTTGAGATACGAGCCGCCGAGCGACCGATATTTTGCTTTGAGATACTAGGAATTGCACACGACCCCAACATGCGCCCCGATCTACATTCGCAGCAGCATACGGAGTTTTGAGATACGAGCAAGGTTACGGAACAAATTAAACTCGTATGTCGAGGTACCACTGTATTTTATATATATTCCAACAATAAAACGAAAATTGTCAATATTGTTAGTTCGGACTATATCAATGGGACCTGACAACATGTGTTTCTACAACTGATAGATTTTTTAAACTACCTTTTAATTGGTTTAATAATTATTTCTGACTTGACTGTACACAATATTTACTTGAATCTAACCCTCCTATTACGTTTATTCACAGTATCGATGTATATTATATATTTTATTGAATGTGATACCAATGTTTGTGGATAATACTTTATTTAGAACGGTTTGGGATGCTCATCTGTCACTATTGATGATGAGGAAATGACAGGTGAGTGCCTATATTCTTGTCATACACAACCAGTGGCGCAGAGTGCCTTAGAGGGACCCTGTATCAAAATTAGTTGGGGTCCCCAAAAGCAGGGTAAAGTGCTAATTATCAATTCTCCCAGCATTATGAGAAAAGTAGCTTTGAGAGTAATAATCAACTACTAATGAAGAATATCAAAACAAAATTCTTATTATTGCTCGTTACAATGCGTGATCAGGTATTATCATGTATTGAAGGTTTGCCATTGTTTGGCTGCTTTGCTACGCCCTTGTACACGTCTCTAACTCACTGTTCTGGGCTCTCAATTATCTCAATCCCGAGTCATATAGATAAAGTGTAGGGTACTTTGAAATCTGTCAGTTGTATAACACATATATATTGATGTCTCTTTTGTATTCGTTTTATTTCAAATTATTGTCTTATTTGCTGATGTAATACAAGATTTAGATGTAGGACGTATTTCACTTTAAGCTTTTTGTATGTGTATGTTCATTACGTATTTAGTTTACTTATATTTATGTATTTTATTTATCTAAATTGCATTGCCCAATACTAACAATGCTTCTTCAATGCTTCTTATCTGGAAGAAATTACTTGTAGTGATAAGATCGCCAATTGCTCTAAATTTGTTTCTTATGAATTAATTTGCTGTTTTTTTTAAAGCAATAAAGTATTTATTATTATTATTATTATTAATTTTGAAACCTTATTGAAAGATATAACATAACCATAAGTCAGTAATTTTTTATATCATACATGAATTTTATATAAAATGACTTTGCCTGTAATTTATTTGGATCTATGAGCAGTGTCGAAGATTAATTTTTTGAAATGTAAAGTAACTATTGGCCTTAGTTGCTTCTAGGTTTTTTTTGTTTCACCTTTAAAAATATTAGGTAATATTACACTATTGTAAGCATTAACAAAATAAGGAATAATCTCAATTTAATTTCATGATTTATTTTAAGTTTTTTTTTCTAATATTATTAATTTTAAGTGTGTTATTATTTTTATAAGTATGCACTGAATAAAGGATACAAATATTCTACTGCTTTTAAATATAAAATATTTGGTATAGAAAACGGGCTGATTGGAAACTCGATAGAAGCTTTTGTGGTTTGCTCAATGAAGTATTAAGAGGTAAATGTAAATTTATTTTTATTTATTTGCTTTTAGTAATTGGGCTCCAATAGAGCGCTTTTACTCATCAACACAAATATAAATAAAATCAATTTGGTTTAGCAGCTGTATACTAGCATTGTCCACGTAAATACTAATGTCATAATAATATATTATAAATCTTTGTGATGGTCGATTTTACAAGCCGAAAATACTTATTTAAGAAGATTTGAGGTTTTGACGTTTTGTCTGTCAGTGTCATCTTTCTTGTTTCTTCTTATCTTTTTATTGCCACAATGCATTGCGATAATTATATTTTTAATCCATTTTAATCAGCAATATTATTTCACATAAACCTAAACCTACTATGATGTAGAAGAAAAATATAACATTCATAAAAGGAAAAGCTCTGGTTAGTTATTGAAAGAAACATCCACTATATTTAATTTGCAAATTTGTTTATGTAGTTATAAACCGATTCAGATAAGTGGTTTAGCATATTTTCGAAGTTATGTGGGATTCCTTAAACACCTGAGGTTATTAGTGTGTTTCGCTGGACCTCAAACGTTAGGTTTGTAGAAATATTAATTTTAATATAATTTATCAGCTTGCATCTAAAGAATACATTATTATTAGAGATGTTCCGACTATCCGGCCACTATCGTAATAATAATAATAATAATAGCCGGTGACACGACATAGTTTCTGTGTACAATCCCCGGTCAGCAATGTTAAGTGAGGTTTCCAGTGCCAAGTGAAGTGTGTACTTTTTTTTAAATTATCTTGATGTCCGTTAAAATTTGCAAAAGGTACATCTTGATAGCATTTGAATATATTTTGGTTTAGTTGCATAAGGAGTTTAAACATGTATTCCGAAATATACGCATTTTCGTCTGTAACGCATTTTTATTTTTAATATCTTTTTATAACGTTAGTCTTGATTATTGTAAATGGACTAAGTGGTATATATGGATTTGGTATTTAATAGTCTCTTTCATTTTCTTATAAAAGAAAGAGACGGAATATAATTAAACGTCATTGAAATTTGAACAATGTTAGATTCGATTGAATAAATAATTATTTTATAGAATTTACAAAATTCACTTAAAAATAAATTTTATGGTTAATAACCATTGCTTTCGATTTCTTTGGCTTCTCTTCCTCTTTTTCCTGCTCCTCCTTCTCTCCTTCCTCTTCCTCCAACAGTCCTTTGGGTTTGTAATCGTCATATTCCCTTATATTATTGTCGAAGTACTCCTTGTCATCCACCATTTTGTAATCTATTTGGGATATTGTGCCGCGGACGCAGTCGTGGTAATGACAAACTGCTTTCTCTTGTTCGTACGTTTCGCAGGAACCTATTTATATAAGCATATAATGATTCGAATGATAAGTTATAGTATCTTCGACCAGTTTATATAACATTTTTTAACTTCAATGTTAAATTCAATTCTTGAGTATTGGTATCATTTTAAAAAGCGTATCTATTGTGTTTTTTCTTTAAGTTTCACATTCAATACGATTTAACTGAAGGCTTTGTAAAGTTAATCCGGTGATTCTCAACTTTTTTTTTGTTGCGACACGCGATTTTATAATTAGGCGGCACACAAGGAAAAAAACAGTTTAAATCATATTTAATAATATTAACATTATTATATGTCTAAAATTTGACGCCACACTTAGAATTTCGCGGTACAGTTGTTGAGAATCACTGAGTTAACCTATGAATGTAAACTGGCTTACCAGGTCTCTGCACTCTTACGGTAAGGACTGCCCGTTCGGGCGCCATGTCTTTGAAATAAACCAAATAGCAAGCTAGCATTGTTCCAGTTCGACCGCGGCCGTGACGACAGTGGACACCTATTACCTGAGGATTCGATAAACAAAATTATTTTAGTAAATAAATAAAACACCCCAAAATGTGGGGTGAGTGTCGGAATAAACACACACACCATAACATAACATAAATATAAAACTAAATTTTTCTGATACCTGTAGTATCTAACCCGAAACTACCGCATGACAGACTCCTTATAAAGTATTTGTTATTGTGAATATTGAGATTAGGTCAATAATACTAGCTTATACCCGCGGCTTCGCTAGCATTTAAGTCATTAAATAAGTATCAGAGATCATACTAACTATAGTCAATTGGAAACTATACTAAAAATATTTTTTAATAAAAAGTATCCTATATTACTTCTAGTACCTCCAAAAATATGTGTACAAAGTTTCGTGATGATCGGTTAAGTAGTTGTTGCGTGAAAACGTAACAAACAAACTCACATTCACATTTATAATATTAGTAGGGATTGAGGTTTTATATACTGTACAGACTATAATTGGCGAGTTTCTTGTACAGTAATGCCCCGCTTTACGCGAGGGATACGTTCCGGAAAAAACTGAAATTCCCGCGACCATAGAGAAGTTGATGACTACATTATGTTTATACGCACTCTTTCGCGTAATTTAATAATAAATTTGAATTTCGCGTTATAGTGGAACCGCGCATAACGGGGTCGCGTAAAGCGGGGTATTACTGTAGTATTATTGTTTGATATTTTATAATTATTAATTTTTAAAACTTAACATTTTGAATCGTGTGATCTCGTCCTATCGCCTATAATTTAAATATCATTTAAATTATAATAATAGTAGTCATTTATATCATATGACCTGTTAATGTAATTATGTTGATAGGCTTAATAAATAAATAAATAGTTATTCGCTTACTTCCCCCCTAAGTTCGGCTCTTTCACATATTTCAACGAACTTTATAATTTGTTTCAGAGTTGGTGCCCCGAATTCTTTAACACGTATCTCTGACCATTTTAATTTTTTCTTGCATTCCAAAATTGGCGGCAACTTCTCTGGTGATAACGTTATTAAATCGCTAACACCCTTTTCTGTTATATAATTGAGGTTTTCAACCGTTTGCGGCCATCCCATGGCAGCCACTTTGTCTTCTACAAACCATGAAAAGTTGAAAGGCGCGTAAGAGTCGCCCAATTCATTATTCTCTTCAGTTTTTAGCGACGATTTTTCCTCGAGTTCCTTCCCGATGCATTCTGTTTCTTGTTCTTTGTCATATTTAAAAAATAGTGTTGCTAGTTTTAAATTTGTACTTCGTTTCATTTCCAAAAAAAAAAGAACACTTTTATTATTAACTTTATTTAAAAAAAGGTTAGTTTGACATATATCACAGAGAATGGCTACACGCAGTGTATTTATAATAGTAAACTACATTTCGTAGAGGTAAAGAGAAATTGGCATTCTAATAAAGGCGAATTCATGTAGGTACCACACCACGCCACGTGACGTGACACATGTTATCGTTAGTAAATTGTTTATGTATTCCAATATTTTTGAAAATGACATCGAATACATTTTCAATACTCTATGACAGAGGAAACGTGCGAGAAAGCATTTTTTACGTTTTAAAATGAACACACTTTTAAAAACGTCAATAATAATATAAACAAAGCGTTAGTCTGTAACTGAAATCTTAATTGTACGCATAAATCAAGTATGAGTTAGTCATAAATTATTATAAAAATTGTTGCTGAAACAATTGATTCTTAGCAGAATCGAGTAAGGTTTAAGATAAGACAGAGCGTAGTCACGTGTCAGACTACAATAAAAAAAATTGTTTTCGTGTACTCCTGAGCTAATAACTTTATATTACGTATGGTGTGGTGTGGCGTGGCGTGGTGTGGCATGTGTCAGTATAGTTCTTCATTAAAACCTAGAATTATTACCTCTCAAACATTTGGCAATGGTCTTGGCAGTCTACCAATTAGTTGGATTCGTGCCAAATTAGCACTGAGCCAGAATATTGACATTAAAAATGTAAAACAACCTGCTCGTGTAGTTTATTGACTTTGATTGACCACGATTTATATGTGTACGTATATGACCATGTCCTAATAGAGTAAAAGTAAATCAGTGTTATTGTCAATTGTTAAATCGCCAGGCGATTGCAATTGTCAATTTTGACGAGATTGGCGGTCTTTGAAGTAATTCTATTCTATTCTAAGTAAATTTGGCTGTGTCGTAGAATTAGAATGTTAAGGATTTAATTTGTTTTATTTATTTAGAGTCAACAATTATTAAAATAATGTAATTATAAAATAAAAGATAAAATTCAAAAATAAACTCTTTTTAATCACAGATACAACACAATAATTAGTAACTTATATTTTATAAATATTTATTTGACTAAATAAATATATTGCTTATATTTCTAAAACAATTCAATATTAATTTGACTTTACTATATTTTATTTGTTTCTAAAGAGAAACAAAAATTAGTAATGTAAAACTAGGCCTTTTTTCAATTAAAAAAATAACTGTCAAAAAAGGCGCCAATAATGTTGCTAGTAACATAAATATATTTAGCCCAAAAATATATTATTATTACTTTAAGTGATGATGATCTACATTTAAAAAACATATCACAGGTTTATTTTAATTAATCGGTGTTGATTTTTTTATTGTATTCTTTTGCTTTGTCTATAATTTCGTCCATAACATTGCCGGTTACACCAAATTTGGATGAATTATCTTTTGTCAAATCATCGAAGAACTTACAAATAATCTCCTCTTGCTCTGGAAAATCACACGAACCTAAAACATTCCAAAATATTTTAATCAGGTTATTGCCCAGTTGCTGTCAGTCCGTGATATATTGTACTGACCTGGTCTCATCATGCGCACGACGTTCATTGCCTGTTCTGGTAGGAACTTATGGAATTGTATTAGATAGCAAGCCAGCATTACACCACATCTACTGCGACCTTGACGACAGTGTATACCTATAGCCTGAAAACAATATTCATGTTTACAGTACTTAGACGTTGATTTACGCGCAGTACACATCGAATGTATTTTCTGACACTTGGGTGCAACTTAATGTAAATAATTATTAACTATTATTAATATATTTTAAAACTTACTTCGCCACTTTTTTCAGCCGATTTACACAATCCAATAAATTTATTAATTTGTTCCAAACTTGGTACACAAAATTCTTCAATAGGTATCTCACTGTATCTAAGCTGGCAACACTCTTCTGTTGGCGGTTTCTTTCCCGCCGAAAGTGTTATCAAATGATCGATGCCTTGGTTAGCTAAAAATTTTAAATTTTCCTTGTTCCTAGGCAAAGCCATGGCTGCAATTTTCTTCGGAATTACCCAAGAAAACTTTAGTGGTGGGTAAGCCTCAACTTCGATTTCTGGGAATGGATTTTCTGGTATTATAACTGTCAAATCGTTCCTTATTTCCTTTGTTGCGCCGGCTAGATATTTGTCTTCTTGGGCTGTTATTTCTTCTATTCTCGAGAAGACTTCGTATGTTTCTTCTGCCATTTCTACGTCCGTGAAAGTCACTAAAATTTAATGCGAAGAATCTTTTTTATTTTCTATATTAAATTAGTTTAATGTCAAGACTACTACAGGCGATTATTAGACACGAACTAAATGGAAGATGGGTCACAGAAAACTTGGCACACATTGCGTCTGGAGAAGAAGGTTATTTCTGGAACCCATAAACCATACCAGCACGTCACTGACACGTGGGTTGACAAATCTATACAAAAAAACTTAGTGCGTACTTTTAACTAAAATCGATATTTGTTTTCTTTTTGAATTGAATCATTACTGGAATTAAATGTAAAATGATTTTCTTTTTCTAAATCTTGATGTCAACGCCAAGAGGTAGGAAAAGGCGCGAAAGTAGACCAAATGTCATTAATATGTACATTAGTAATATATAAGTATACCTGTTTGAGTGTTTATTTCCATTGCACTTGTGTTATGATTGCAGTCAAACGATGCACTGAAATGCAGGTGTGAACTAATAACATTGAGATGTTGATCTCTCGCATAAATAGAACTGTGTACACGGTTATTTATATTAAGGGGTTAAGTGAAATTTTATGAGTTTTATTTCTCATGTATTCTATTGTTTTTTAAACATATTTAGAAAAAAAGCTCCGTACGATTGTATATTGATTAATTCCAAACAAAATCTCTTTCGTTATTTTAACCTGAGTTTATTAGTCTATATATAGTATTAGTTTATCAACGTTTTCTATCCTATTCTGTTTTAAATAAATAAATAAATATATATAACGAACTCAATTGTTTTGGTTCGAATTTTTTGACGTATTATAAATATTAAATTTACACTTTACATTTACGTTGTATTTAATAAATATATACTTATTTATTGTTGCATTTTATTTTCGATAGTTAAACCAAAATATAACAAACAGAGCAGAAAGTATTTCACAGAGAACATCATTCCTCAGCCTAACAAACTACGTTACAATGGTCTCATATGGATGTTTTTTTTTTGTTTTGAATTAAAAAAAACGTATAGTATAGGTAATTTGTCAGAGATTACGTAAAAAATAATAAAACTATTTGTAATAATAAATAGTATATGAGCAGACACTTAGGTTTTTGAATAAATTTACGTAAAAATAAATGCAGACAATTGGCAATAATATGCATATATAGGTTAATATGTCATTTTTCCTCTTTAGATAAAATTGGTTTATGTGTGGGCGTTGAAATAAATGTACTGAATGAATATTATTTTTGGATTCAGGGTTTTCCTCGCGATGTTTTCCAGATTGTTTATTAAATCACGTAGTAAAACATGTGGTGACACCATTGTTTATTTTCTGTTGGCAAAACACGAGAATAGCTCAAACGTCATTTTGAGATATAATAGTAATATTTAGCCTCTCTAGTAATATTTATTCATATTTTAAAGTAAATATACTTTTTTTAATGATTACAGATATCTATTAAAGACAATTCTGCCAATGTCGAGTATTCAATAAGAAATTATACAATTTTAATTCACACCTAAACCCTTATATCAAAGAACCTCTTTTATAATCAAAGTACAAAGATACAAGTGTAATAAGGGACCATTCATAAAACACGTGTGACGTAATTTATGAATAGTCCCGAACCAGAGATAATCAAAGTAAAGCACGCTTAGATAAATCGACTAAATCAAAACACTAAGTTACATATATCAGGGCAGTACGGAATATTGACCCATTACTTTCCAAGCGTCAAAAAAATTGGAAGTTTTTGGTGAAATCTTTAAATTAAGTTCATAATACGTTAAGTAAATATAATATGACAAAAAAAAAAATTTAAAAAAACTCAGCCTGTCCTATAAAGTATGACAATGGGGATAAAAATTATATTTTGTTTTTATTTTATATTGCATATATTTGGTAGAAGTCTAAGAATCAGTTTTATGTACTTTGAAGTTGGTTACTGTTTTCTGTTACGGTATATGAAATCGGAACATAATGCTTTTCTTGAGGCAACAAAAATGATCAATTTGAAAAAATTACATTAAAATTATATAAATATTTGACTCAGTGGAAAAAAATTATTTCATCAGAAAAACAATAAAAAATAAAACTTTTAATAGGTTAAAAAAAATTGAATATAAAAATAGAACAGTGGGAAGTAATGGGTTAATAAAATAATGAAAACATGTTCGCAAATAATCGTTCATTATAATCCTGTATTGTCGCCAATAAAAAAATGAACTAATCAACGTCGATTGAAATACTATTAGACGTGAGATATCGGCCTTAAACTCGCTCGTTCATGGGCGGTTACGCATGTTGTTTCAATCTGTAATTATCCATGTTAGCTGTTTGTACTTACTGGTAGCTGCATCTTGGACATTTTTAATGCCAACTTTTTCAGACTATAAAATTAATAATAGGCGTGTGGACAGTATAAAAAAAAATGATGAAATAATGATTTTAGTGGGAAAACATGTTAAAAGTATTGCAATGAATTACTCAATTTTGTAAATTAAACTGAGATTATTAAGATTTTCAATAAAATAAAAGTACAAAATACTGCAATCGGCCATGCTCATTGAAACACCAATCAGGGAGAATGACGTCATTGCCCAGTAAATATGTCAGTGTCAAGGAAAGGGCTGTGTTGTTTTACTTCGTGTTCTGTTTAATTTTTATATCATTCAAGTTAGTTAATTCGTTATTTGTTCGCTGTTTGGTGAAAAAATAATTATCTAACAATTGACAACAATGGAACAAGGATTTATTAACTCAAATAGCTCAAATTTGACCAGAATTGATTTGTTTATGTTGGGAGAGTTTCTAGCATCAAATAAGGACAAAAGTTTTATTTATAGTTTAATAAATTCTACACAACTCTTGGAAAGTTTGGAATTCATGTTTAACACGCGAAATATATTTAATAAATGTTATTTTGTTTTCTTCGTTCGTCAAATTGCCTGTATATCGGTCCGTGACGTCACATGTTGCCTATGAGCGTTTTCCCGCATAGTTTAAAACCGATATTTAAAAATGCAATATTTAAGTAATTTATTACTGAAATATTGTGTTTTTGGGTAATATTAGACGCGTACCTGTATTATAGAAGGCAATTTCAAAATCTGTCCACATGCCTATTATCGATACATCTGCATGTAATGTTAATTATATTGTTTTACTATTTACTAAACATAACGTACATGGATATCGTATTATACTAGAATATTGACAACACCATCACAAGGCACTCAGACCCATTATATGTATCTTCAATTCATATTTAAATTTGGATCTATTTTTATTATTAGTAATATTAATCGGCTATTTATTATAGACCTCCGCTCATTCTATCATAACACTTTTTTTCATTACATCTGTGATCTGTTTTACGATAAATGGAAACCAATAAATATTTTTTATTGTAAATTAACGCACAATACGAATGAGAAACAATTGAAAATTTAAAAAGAATTATTTTAAAATGAAGATATCTATTTTTGTATGACATTTATGATTATTCGGTCATATTTTTTGAGGATGCAGCAACCCAAGGACTTCAAGTAGCTGTAGTTCTTGCTGATGGCATCATTGTCATATGGAAAATAAAACGCAACATAAATAAGTATATATTTATTAAATACAACGTAAAGGTAAAGTGTAAATTTAATATTTATAATACGTCAAAAAATTCGAATCAAAACAATTGTAACAGATATTAAAAAAAAAAGTAGAATCATAATTAAGATTAAAATAACGCGGCTATTTTTGTTTGTTTATTCGTTCCAAATTTAAAATTCTTTATAGAACCGTGTACAAATTTGACATTTTACTTTTTAACTAAATTAGTAGTGTCTTGCATTTCATAAAGTTGCCATACTTAATCGCTAACGACTTTTTACGGATAAATTTTTGAAAATGACATAATATATACGATTTAAGACTGATTTCTACTTTATTCATTTTCACAATTAATATATTGCAAGAACATACTTGACAAAATTACAGTCAGACTCTAAATAAAAAAATTGATTCTATTTACATTTATTACTTGAAAAAAAGAACAAAAAAAAGACCTTACAACTTTTCAAATAACATAAATTGATATTAATTTTCAGTACAAAGTTACATCATAAGGCACTAAATTCACTGACGCTACATTCAGTTTAGTTTAATATATTATAATTCTTCAAGTCCTTATAGACCAAAAAAAAAAAAAAAAATTAAGTACAATCAAAATAATACAAAAAACAATAATTAATACTTTCAACAAATACATGATTTATCATCTCCAATATTCTAATTCTAATAAGAATTCTGATACTCGACTTGTTAAGTTTTAGTGTTTATTTATATCGAAATTCGAAAGTATCGAAAGCTAGCACAGTCTAGTCGGCTAATACTCGAAACAAGATCAGCGGGCTTATCACGAATTTTAGTCTGGCTTTCGAACAGAGTTCGCTTCAAGCGATTTGTATGGAAATTTGAGCAGCGCCACCGCGTGCGGATTTGGAACTACAATATTTTAGATACTTTTTGTTAATTTTCGAACGTCTCGATCTTTCGTTCATTTGATATATTGCTGGTGCTCGTTAGTCGTTAGTAAAAATTCATGATCCCGATTGCTGACGGATCCGTTTTACTTGTGACAGCTCGATTCGAAAGCCAGACTAAATTCGTGATAAGCCCACAGAATTTATAAAAAAAACGCGCGATAATAAACCGCGTAGTTTTTATACGAACATTAAAAATAATAATTACTACCCTTGATTTAAAAAAATTTGATACCTGTAACTCACTAAAACACTTGATATAGTAGGTTTTATTTAAAATAAGGAATTAGAAGAAAAAACTAATAATAAAATTAACACTAATAAAAAACCTGTCACTAGTAAAACACTACCTCATTGCAATTAACCTGATGAATACTGAATATGAAATCTCTTTTTTTTGTTAACACTAGATTGCCCAACGGTATCATTTTCACTGCTTTTTAATTTCAATTAGAAAAACAACTATGTATATGACGACACAATTTCTTAGAATTTAGTATTTTGAACATGAAAATGCGTTTATTAATAACTAGCTTTTACTCGCGGCTTCGCTCGCATTTAAATCATTTAATAGAAATGAATCAATATGATTCCAAACAGCTGAAACTATAGACAGTAGGAAACTATAGTAAAAAATACTAATTTTTTTTAATAAAAAGTATCCTATGTTACTTCTAGTACCTCCAAAAATATGTGTACAAAGTTTCTTGATGATGAAAGTAGTTGTTGCGTGAAAATGTAACAGACAAACTCACATTTACAATATTAAGTAGGGATTGTAGTCACCTCTCCCTCCTTCATTTCCGGTTTTTCCAGTGTTAATACTACCCTCCATGTTGTTTTCGAATATACTCTACTATCCATGGATACGCTTTCAATAATTCTCATAGAACAAGTAGGCCCCATTATAGACATGTATATGTAAGGTACAGTAAAACCTCCTTATTTATGAACTCAATTTAAACTCACTCGGTTTTACGACGGACTCCATAAAACGTCAAAACTACTTGATTTTGATTGATTTATCTTGTTATCCAAACAATGACACACTAAATATAACATTACCTTCACTTTAAATAATGACAACAATACGTCATTATTAAGCCATTAACAGTACTTTCTAAGCTACAGAAATTTATAGAACAGCAGCTGTGTACGTTTTTTTTTATTTGTGTTTGAAATCGCTATATCTATTAAAGTAGACATCATAGCCGGGTAGTGCAAACATTTTTTTTTCAGGAACATGATTTCTTTCAGGATATGATTATTTTGTAAATTGCTATATCTTAGAAAGTAAACGCCAGATGGGTAGTGTAAAGGGCAATTTCTTTCAGGAACATGAGTTCTTTCAGGCTACGATTTTTTTTTATGAATTCGCTATATCTCATAACTTAAACCTCTTAGGTTGGTAGTGTAGAGGAAAATGTCTATTATGTCAATGTTTTTTGATTAATTTTTTTTTGCAAAATTTTAATTTCTGTCGAAGTCCAGAGTCCACTCGCGGTTGGAGCCGAAAGCAAAACACTGGTTGTATTATAATAGTAAAATAGAATCAATTTTTCTTCTCTATATTTAATGACAATTCTCAATAACGCTGTAAAATGCGCACTCCCTTAAATGACGCTATATAGAGTTTATTGTGATTACAAAGAAATAAATAATACTACAGTCAAACCTATCTATCCACGGATTATATATTACCCATGTTACATTATAAGGAGATTTTACTGTACTTAATTCTTATTAGTTTATCTACAAATGCAAAAAAAAAAAAAATTAAAAACGGAATGTAAAGAATTTTTTTTCCATCAATATAAAAATTCATATTAGCACCCTTAAATGGAATGGCAAAAACTTAGTTTTTCTTTTATTATTTTTTACTTAACTCTCCTAAAAAAAATCTACGATAAATGGATGGATTTAATTTTTCACTTAATTACATACAAAGTCTCGTCAAACTATCACGCAGCTGTGCGACAAACACTAGGAAGCAAAAAAAAACTATAATACGTAAATTTAAGTATCAAAATAACTGGGTCAGACAGAGAATGCGCGCGCGACTACCGCATCCGTAGAAAAAAAAGACACTTTAAATTTCGAATACTACCCTCAGAAAAGTCTACGTAATAATTCAACAAATATTTGTTTTTAAATATAAAACAGAAATCATCAAATTCGACTCTGATCCATATAGAAATATAAAAATCGATCTATTGATATGGAAGATCAGTCTTTCGCCCAGAATAAGAAAAACATTTGAATCTTATTGAAAAAAAACCGAGTCGAATTTGTGAATTCACTTCATTAATACAAAAATAATTGATTTAATATTCAATTGAAATAATTGATCACGAGTACTATTTTTACTTTACCTATAGGCTGCGGCCCCACTGTCGACGAGTAGGGAATAAAGCAAAAATTAAAAGCATTCAAAACTAACCTTTCCCCGTCTTCCTTAGACCACGCTTAGAGCACGAACTTCGCTTACAAGTTACTTTACTTTCCATATTATTAAGTACCTATAATTATATATATTTTTTTATTAAAAGCCCAGCATATGACCACACTCCGCCTGATGTTAAGCTAGAGTGCGGTCCATGAGCATAGACAACTGTTACCACAGACAGATGTCCGCGTGCAACAGTCGACTCCACTATGCCGGCTTGAGGAGACGAAGTTTTATTTTGACAAGACCAAGTGTTCCAATACGAACCTATCGGCGACGTGAAGAACTAAAAACATCTTTACCACATAATTGAGTTTTCAATATTAAATTCCACACTAGAAACAGAAATCAGTGTCGACTTTAACATTCAAAAATATTTAATTAGCCAATTTTATGAATTATTTTTTAGTTCAGTCCCCCACCTATAGGTTCGCTCTATAAAAAAAAACTTTCAACATTTATATGATAGCTACTTATTGATCTTAAAACTGGTACTAAAACTACAATACACACTTGTTTTGAAAAAATTACTTTATGCCTAGTTCCTCGGCAGTGGGACCACAGCCCGATCTCCATATAAGCCTATATTATTATCTAAAATACAAAAATATTTCATTCATTCATTTTATATTTGACACATAACTTAAACCACTAACTAATTATATCTTAGTTAAAATTGATTATTAATATTTTTTTAAAGGCCAATAACATAACAGTCTAATAAAACAAAAAAGAGCAATTAGAAAACAATTCCGCCGAATTAGATTTGGACAATATAATTGGTTAATTTAAAAATGGAATGTCAATAAACACATTTGAAATTGGAATGTTAACGGAATGAGACGATTGGCTTACGATTAAAAACAGAAATGAAACTAGGCTATTATTTTAATATTAGTCCGGTGGTCGGAATAGTGCGAATTTTATTCGTAACTACTCTTATCTAATAATCATAAAGGCGAAACTACACAGACGAAATACTGTCCGATTTCCTCAAACAAGAATATAAACAACCTAATCACTACTGGAATAGACAACTATTTTGTCTATAACGATTTTAGCGCAATATTTTTAATATAATTAATTGTTTCAGGCGTTACTTTGCCGAAATCCATATTGAAGGAAATTATTTAGCTTATAATTCCCGCTATATTAGGTCGATGAAGGATGAAGTTTCGCCACTTCACGTATCCTGATGATGCCACGTGAAGTGCCGAAACGCGTCGAGACAAGTTATTGAATGTTGGTGGAGGTTATTTTCCTTCATCAACCTAATATAGCGGAAATTATAAGCAAAATAATTTCCTTCAATATTTTAAATATTTTTAACACCATCACGCAATAGAAAAGAAGGCACTTTTAAAATCGGACGCGTTATAACAAATTCATTAGATTTTACACTAAAAAAGACGATTAAATCTGCCTACCCGCATAAATACTGATCGATTTACACACGATTTAGACCCCCTTGTGATTTAATAACCAAATCATCAAAGTTATTCTCAACCAAATGACAGCTCCCGTATTTTAGTTTAGTCTCTCTCGGTCACTTTTGTTCTAAATAGGATTCCTGTCATGTGTCTTGTTCATGCGGAACCTGTTTATTAAATACTAGAGATGCAGTATCTGCCCATCGTCCTTTGTTGGTAAGCTGTGGGGGAAGCTCTCTGCTTGGTCTTCCAATGTGACCGCCGTCAGGTCCACGATCTCATCCTGATCATCTTGATCGAATCTGCTGTTGATAGAGAAATATATTATTAAAAATCTCTTTACCCCTAGTGTATATTTCAATATTGAAAACTCAGCTATTTCATAAATGACATTTTAGTGCGTTTTTAATTCCATGTACCACCGATAAGTTCGCATCGATTCACTCTATATATATATATAAAAAACTTTTAACATTTACGATGCACTCGAATTTTCAGTATTAAAATTCACAGTTATTGGATTGTTTTTATTTTTACAAGAAAACAGTTTACGTGTGAATTAAAATTTTATAATCTCTCATTGGGCTGCTGCCCGAATACTCGACATTGGTAGAATTGTCTTTAATAGACATCTGAAGCCATTAATAATAGATGAAGAAGAAAATTCACAGTACTGGTACATTAAAATGTAACGAGAACAGTATAAACATTCACCTGTCATCATCAGGTTCTCCGCTGGAAGGCTGCGAGTGATGAGAGACATCTGGAGGCGTGACAGCCGGCAATGGACCGCGTTGATTAGCAGGACGAACGGTTATTATTAAATTGGACGAATTCGCAACCATCATATCTGTGACCTGCACACATTGGAAATAAATTCATTACACTGTGCTGTACTTCATTAGAAAAATCTGTTAGACAGCAGTCAAATCTGCTACAAACACTAGTACACCATTAGCAGTGTACAGTTAAAAATCTTCAAATGGATACAGATTGAACTTTGGACTGGAAGAAACAATCATTAGAAAGAGATAACTATATATATCTTATTGTGTCGAAGTCGAGGAGACGCAGTGATCCTTTCTCTTTCTATCGCTTATATACCTACAAAAACTGTCTCCATTTGAAAATCTGCCATGTATACACTCTAGTCATACCGACTACTACAAAGCCGATTTTGAAAGAATAAAACTAATATTGAGATTTAACAATTTTTTTTTGTTTATTTACTTTTAGTAAATGGGCTCCAATAGAGCGCTTTTACTCGTCAATACAAATATAAATATAAATAAATTAATTAATTTAATAATTATCAATTTGATTTAGCTGCTGTATAATGGCATTGCCCACTTACATACTAATGTCATAATAAATCTACTATGATGTAGAAGAATAGCTGCTGTATAGAGACTTTGTCATCCTATTGTATACCTAAGGGTAAACATAAAATGACATAGACTATGTCCAAGCTTTTTTATCAGTAAGATATTCATCTAACGTCAATACAAACACATACTTGATCCAGAGTTTTATTGCTAACATCGATGCCATTGACCTCCAGCACCTCATCGTTCACCCCTAGAAGGCCCGTCGACTCTGCCAACCCCCCGGGGACGAGTCGTGATATAAATATACCTGGCGTTCGTTCGACACCACTCGGCGTCACACGGACTGAGGTTCCATCCCTAGGAAATATATATTAATGTTATAGATACCCTTACTCTTAATTGTAAGCATCTTAGTTGCAGGATGACCTCACCTAATAAAAAATCCTAAAGGTCTGTCCGATCCATGCTTTAGAAGTTTGACTCTCCGACAGGTCTCTGGCACGATATCTACATCAATGATTGCTGACACCTGCAAGAATAAGGAAGATTAGTGCTTCTTTTATTTTGGGCTCTTTTCTATTGTAAGGCTACTGCCTAATGTCTTTCATCAAATTATCAAAGGAAATTATTTGAAATGATTTTGCTTATAATTCCCTCCCTCTACATTAGGTCGATGAAGGAAAATAACCTTCACCAACATTCAATAATTTGTCTCGACGCGTTTCGCCACTTCAGAAGCGACCACACGTATCCTGATGATGCCACGTGAAGTGGCGAAACGCGTCGAGACAAGTTATTGCATGTTGGTGGAGGTTATTTTCCTTCATCGACCTAATTGTAGCGGGAATTATAAGCAAAATAATTTTAAATAATTTTCTTTAATATGGATTTCCGCAAAGTAACGCCTGAAACAATTAATTATATCAAATTATCACTCATTATAGCCTTTATAATGTCATTGTTTTCAGCTCCTTTCATTTGTAATAAGTTATCGTTGAATTATTTAGGTCATTATGCTGTCATTATTGTATATGGAATTGACAACTAAATACCCTAAACTAATGGTTCTCAACCTTTTTTGGCGAAGGAAAAAGCCTTAATATAATTATAAAAAACTGATTTATATGTATTTACGAATAATCATATTGCAATGTAATATTACGTAATATTTAGTTGGAATATTTTGATGTAACCTTATAATCCCCCTTTGGTAGGTATTTTTTGCAGTGTTTTAACCCTAGGGTTTTGCGGAACAAACTTTGAGTATGGCTGTTCTAAACAGTTTTCACACTTCACCACAGACACCTACCATTCTAAAATCATGCGGATTTGATATGGCAAGCCCTTTGTTCTTGGCCGGTGTGCCGCTGAGTATAGAAGATATTATATTACGAGGTCGCATTGTCCCATAACCGTTCAACTCTTCCAAACTATCACCTGCAAAATGTAAATTCGTATATTTAAAAAAAGAACAAAAATATCTGCTATAAGACTTGTAAATCATTTATATTTATTTATTTATATAAGTACAGTCACTTGCATGGTCTTACAGTCAATTCCAATACACCATGCAAGGAGGAGTCAAATTACAAAATATAAAATTAATAATAAAATGTCAAGTGTAAATAGCATAAAAAATAATATTAATAACCAATCAATGTCAATAAATAAACAAAAACAGTCTCAAAACAAATTCATTCATGTTTCGAGATCAGCTTCTATCTAACGAGCAACAGATAAATAGTCAAAGCCTCATGCATAGTAAAACTGAATGATAGTTATAGACAAGTATTGATATAACTAACTAGCGGTCCGGTACGTGCTTCGCTACGTATAAAGTGAAATATTAAAAAAAATTAAATGGAACATCAAATTCATGCAACAAACAGCATAAATGACATAAAAAGTTTCAAACTGTCAACACTGAAAATAGTTTCAATTTGACAGCGCAATCCGCAATTTATTGAATTAATTTGTTACAAAAAATGTGATAAATGAAGAACCGCTCTACCGATTTTGTGCAAACTTTACATAAACCATCTACTAAATAGTCCGAACAAAGCCTAAACATTTGGTTTGGATAGGTGAGCCCGTTCTTGAGTTATAAAATTACAACGAAAATTGCCACTTATTTTTTATATATATATAGATAAAATGAGATAAAATGATCCTAGTGTTTTATATAAATGAAATAAAAATAATTTATTAGCATAGACTCTATAGGCATCGTTAGACGCTACAATGGCTTCGGAAAGGCATTTGACGAGGAGACCACAAGAAACTTGTCAATCATAATCTGTATATGAAATAATTAATAAATAAAAAAACTGAATATTTATTCAGAAAATAAAGTAAATAGAAATCCATACAATCTAAATATATAAAACTCAAAGGTGACTGACTGACTGACTGACATAGTGATCTATCAACGCACAGCCCAAACCAATGGACGGATCGGGCTGAAATTTGGCATGCAGGTAGATGTTATGACGTAGGCATCCGCTAAGAAAGGATTTTGATCAATTCCACCCCTAAGGGGATAAACTACTTTATCCCCTATGGGATGAAAGTTTGTATAAATCTTCTTAGATTTTCGACTGACTGAACTGAAAGATTGGAGCTACTATGATGAAGACGTCCGCTTAAATAGGATGTATTAGTTTGAACCTATCAGTACCTAATGGAACGAACCTAATTAATAATAATACTTCTTAACGCGAGCGAGCCGCTGGCAAAAGCTAGTTATGGATATAGTCCATCATGTGCCTCCACTTGATGTTAAAGTAAAATATAGCTACAAGCAGAAGACTATATTAGTCGAGTCTCCCTTGTAAGTCATATGTCAAATAGGGTATGGCATATGTTTTTAAATGTCAATATATTTTTTTCTAACATATATAACGAGTGGTATTTATTGATACCATTGTTAATTGTTACATTATATAAATATTAGTCATGACATATCTAGTATTGTAAAACCGACCAAATAAAGAGACAGAATGTCCTCGATTGCCTTATTAATACGAACAAAGGTTTCAAAGTTGCTAACATCTAAGTAGATACGTGCCGCGTTTGTGACGCAGTGGTTAGCCACTCCAAACAAACACTTCATAATATTTATTTATATTCATCGAGATTTTACTTTTAAGCTAAATAAAATATCAAAGCTAGATAAAGTAATTAGAAATTTACATTTGTCCACTGGACCAATCCTCTTAAAGCAACAAGTTAGTTTGTTATACTTCTCTATATACATACATATGTAGTTACCTTTTCTTTGAATTTGCACCCTGAGTAAGGGTTTAGCTGTGAGCAACGCCCTCGCAAGGTTATCATCATTGTTTATAGGTAATAAATCACCATCCCGAGGATCCGTATATGATATGAGAAATGCCAAATCATGCAATCTGTGCAGCTTCTCCACCAACGCCTTAAATTCGTCATACTTGAGTCTCTCTGATCGATTTAGTGAAAAACGCCGAAATTCTGCATCAAACTGAAAAATTACACATTTATTAGAAAAAAAATACATCAATACCATATACCAGCCATTCTCAAAGTGTGTTCCGCAGAACCCTAGGGCTAAAATACTGCACAAAATACCTACCAAAGGGAGATTATAAGGTTACATCTAAATATTACGTAATATTACATTGCAATATGATTATTCATAAATACATATAAATCAGTTTTTTATAATTATATTAAGGCTTTTTCCTTCGCCAAAAAAGTTTGAGAACCGCTGCCATATACTTATTGCAGATCAGATATTAAAGAGAGAACCGTACAAATCGTGATCCATCAAACTATAATAAATGTATGATTATTACTCCTTCACCGGAACAGTGGGCTGATAAAATTGGATTGTAAATTACATGCCTATGTATTGGGAATCAACCCCAATGCATCTATGTATCATACAAGTGTGGAAAACACCCCATCAGAGGTTGTGGCACACAAATAAATATAATATTGAACAATTTAGATTTATATCTGAAAGTACTTTCAAAAATGAGTAAACATGTTTAAAAATGGAATTAGGTTTAGTTGTAGATTAGATAGAAAAAAATGTCAATATTAATGGAATATAGACAAAATGAGTCAATGAAGGGTATCTCTACGTTTACTAGGACGAAGTATATGACCTGAGCAGTGTTTGTGTTATTTATCACCTTTTGTTTATATTTAAGAGCTAAAATTTATTATCTTTAGTCTTATTTTATTATTTTATAGTGTTAAATGAGTAGTCATGAAGTAAATATCACTTTGAATAACAATAAAGTTAACATTATATTAATTAGATGCAAAGAGTAATTATTAGATTATAGACATCTCACTATGTTTCGTAGTTATCTAAAGCAAAAATTCTTTTATCAAATTATAAAACTAGTCCACAATGCTCGCGTGACTCATTTCCGACGGGGAGAAAATTAGAAAACAATTACATACCTTAGTTTTGACTTCAACAAATTGACTCTCGATACGAGCTGTAATTTTGTTCTTAGACATTTTTAACACTTAATCTAAGTACACTTATAATAATATTCACTTCTTCCCGCACTTAGGCACTTATTAAACGAATTAACATTGTAAAATTTCAAAAACATATGGATTTTAGGGGATTATTTCTATAAAATACTGTACAGAAAGCAGTTTCCCATTATTTTTTTGGGCAAGGCAATCCAACGAGCGTCGTAATTTCAGTTTGTTCTCTTATTTTAGTAATTTTAGCCAATCATAGCAGAGTATACGTTCGAAAAGTAATAATTCTATTAGTTATAATACAGTTTCAAATATTTTAGTTAATAATAACCACAATATGGTATTAAAACTACTTAGTAGAGTGTAAAATTATAATTAATTTATATTTATAACAATCCTAAACTTCAAAAGTTATATATTCTGCTTAGACATTCGTCCATCGAAAACCTACTTGTTTTCATCACGCCCTAAAATTGTTGTTTTAAAGTAAAATTTCACAACCTAATGCAGAGGGTTAGTGCTAAATATTCTGTATATGAAATATGAAATAATTTTAAAAAGGTCGCTTTTATATCTTATATCTAACTTAGATAGCATACTTTGTAAAAATTTTGCATCTAGGTACAATTGATAGCATAAGCATAATGTACGAGTTTCAGTAAAAAAGTAGAAAATTTAACTAACCTTAAAATTAAAAGGTAAACAGTTTTGAACTTATTCGTTTTTCGTGAAGAGAATTTCGAAAAAAGAAATATATATTTATTGAAGAGATGACGAAAAATATAGATTCCGAAAGAAATAACCCATGTTTTAAAGTGAGCATTACAAATTTAGACGTAGAAAATAAAAATTACATAAGAAATTAATAAACGAAAATTTCAGGAACAGGAATTATCTTACGAATGCCTCAATAAGAACGGATATAAGCAAGAAAAATGTGTACTTTACTTTGAAAATTACAACAATTGTAAAAAGTTTTGGGTTAGTAAGCGCACGAAACAGTTTTTTGCTTTTTATCTTATCACAATTACTTAATCAAAATTCATGCTATTTATTTTTGCGTATATAGGATTTGTTTAAATTCTTTATAATAGGTTGCCTAGTCAACATACAATTCTGCCTGTCTTTATTTAAAATACGTATTGGGTTGGCTTTACAAGCTTGTTCAAAAAATTTGGGGATGAATATACCTTTAAAACACGCGTTTCTACACGAAATGAACATATTACCACGTTTGATGCTCAGCTATATCCTAAAAAGTGGAAAAAAAATAAAAAAACATTCACATACTGTTCCATGGTATGGTGCATTTTGCTATACGTTTTACCTAGCTTTATACGATTATTTCGGTACGAATCGCTCTAATAAACTGTAATAATCTATTTCTGCGCCACCATTTCACACAATTCACAACATAAAACCCTCACAAACTTATTACTAAATTTGTTTTTGTTCAGCATAGAATGACAATGTCTAAAGACATTTCCTTTTATCAATTTCACTCCAAGGCAAAGGCACCGAATTATTGACCTGACCTCCAGTATTTAAAAAAATTCAATAGACATAATTACCATTAATTTATACAGCAGAGCTTAATATTGGCTCAATTGAAACATAAAAAACAACAAAAAGCGGCGCCGCTTTTTGTTGTTTTTTATGTTTCAATTGAGCCAATATTAAGCTCTGCTGTATAAATTTCGCTGGAGGTTAGAAGGCTTGGCTGAAGACCCCTAGACTGTACGAATAACGAAAAGGTTAGGTTAGGTTAGAGTTAGCTCTATTTAAGTACGACGGCCGCAACAGCGGCCGTCATAACTTGTCTTTTTATTTGTTTTTATGCCAAAATTGAGCAGATTCTTAGCTGTGTGATCAACGAAAAATAATGATTCGATGCCTTTGCCTTGAAGTGGAAGTAATGTCTCCTGTCATCGCAACTCTTTGCTGACATTAACAATAACAAAAACAAATCTGGTAATAAGTTTGTGAGCATTTTATGTTGTGAATTGTGTGAAATGGTGATGCAGAAATAGCTTATTACAGTTTATTAGAGTGATTCGTACCGAAATAATCGTATAAAACTAGGTAAAACACACAGCAAAATGCACAATACCATGAAACGGTATGTGAAAGTTTTTTTAATTTTTTTCCACTTTTTAGGATATAGCTGAGCATCAAACATGGTAATATGTTCATTTCGTGTAGAAACGCGTGTTTTAAAGGTATGTTCATCCCTAAATTTTTTGAACAAGCTTGTAAAGCCGTACCTGTATACGGCCACGCCCCAATGTTTCGATGTTTTTGTCTTAATGTTTGGAAGACAGAGGAGCAGGAGACGCGGCTTTAGTTTGCTTGGATGCAGTGGCGGCCTTAGGGGGTGGCGAACGGGGCAATCGCCCGGGGCCTCGCTCTTGCAGGGGCCTCACGCAACAACCCAAGCGGATTAAAAAAATATAAATATACCTATAGAATATATACAATGTGATATTGATGGACATGAATTGTGCGAAGAACTGAATATGGTAATACCTAAACAAAACAACTAGATCTACTTTCGCACACATACTTTTCACGAAGGACAAAGGGCCTCGTAAAGACCTGCCGCCCGGAGCCTCGCAATGGGTAAGGCCGCCACTGCTTGGATGCACGTTATATATATTTAAGGATGATTAGCATACAGTTAAATAAAAATATACCTGACTGCTAATACTTACTTTATACTCTACAGGCTATGATTGGCGAGTTACTTGTGATTTCTTCTCGTCATATGCCTTTCTGAAATCTCTGTAGATCCCGAAGGACTTATATGTAATAGTATGTTTTTATCTTATTTATAATTAAATTTATTTCTAAATTAGTAATTACTTACTAACTTAGCTTCAAATATTCTTGTTTTTCATGAATATAGTTTAAAATTAATATTTATTTATATTAGTACAGTCACTTGCATGGTCTTACAGTTAATTCCAACACACCATGCAAGGAGAAGTCAAATTACAAAATAGAATAATATTAATAATAAAATGTCAAGTGTAAATAGCATAAAAACAATAATAATAACCAATCAATGTCAACAGCTAAACAAAAACAGTCTCAAAACAAATCACTTTCTATAATGTATTGAACTTCTCGCAGAAGGCCAAACATGCATTACTTATTGCACCGAGTTTGTCGGCAAAAATATCCAGATGCGGAGCCCACAGCACACGAGAAGCACGATTCAGCAGAATGGCATGCATATATAATAAATAATTGTATTTTCAGGGTGAAGTTTCAAGATACAGAAGATTCAGGGGCATCAGACCTTATTTGCCAGATGCCGAAGACAGAGAAAGAGTAAAGACTGAATATATCCAAAATGTTAAGAAACTATCTTAAATTTATAACTATTATATTTTAGATTGTCAGTGACATCTATAGAGACTGAGCCAGTCTAACAATAATTTTGTCAGTGACATCTATTGAGACTGAGCCAGTCTAACAATAATTTTGTCATTTGCTTTTGATTGAATTCACTTGAGTTATACTTTACGTGATCATTTTTTGTTTTGTATCACATAGGGATGCTATTTTGTATGTAATTTAAAAAATATATAAGGGTATTCGAGTTATCGTATGGGTAGGATTTAATTTCTCCCATAGCAATGTTTAAATGCAGAAACATTATTAATTTCTATATTCTATATTTGTATCTATTTATAACTCCCGCTATTTGTCTTCTGCATTTCTCAAAGTTGGTTGCCTGGAAGAGATCGCTTCTTAGCGATAAGGCCGCCATCTCCTTACTCACTTACTCTTATCTTTTCTTTCTCTATTATTAAGCAATAAATAAATAATTTCTTATCATGACTAATTTTATACCCTTAACTTGGTATGTATATATGATGAGTTTCCCATACAAAAGTATAAAAATTTAATTTGCACAATCCCGCCCGAAGCAGGATGTATGGTCACATTAGTTATACTACTCTTTTAAATAAATTATTTTATTAACACTAGATTTACCAGCTTAAATATACCTATTTCTACCAAAACCAAAAAAAGTATATATTTGTTACAAATATATATAAAATAATATAAAATTCATAAAACTCATTCTTCTGTTATAGATTAAAGAAGATTAGAAGAATTAAAGAAAATGTTAGATGCGGTAGGAATTTTAATTTGATCTTGCAAGACCAGTCGTTTTGACTGGTCTGGTAAATCTAGTGTTAATACTAAAAATGTATGAAGCCTTAATATTTTTCAACTTAGCGTGGGGACTATGGGGTTTAATTAGGATCGGAGTGGTTTAGGATGCTTAACTGTCAGTTCTTTGAATAATGACAGTTGCGTCCTAAACTGTTCTACTTTTAAAATTAAGAAACTGTCAAATATTGTAAATAAATTTTTAATATTTTATTGTGTTTCTATTTGTAAGTATATCCCATTGGAGATAATGTACAATAAGTTTTCTAATCATTTTTTTCTTATTTGGGGCTTTTATCAGACATTTCAGCCCCATCGTGCCTTACCAGAATCTACAAAATTTAAAATTGAAGAAAGGAAGCCGCTGATGAATCGTCTTGCAGAATTATCTAATCATTTACATGTAAATGCGTGTGACTGTACATTATTATGCTTTAATGGTGTACATTGTTTTTTGTCAAACTAGCATAGGCTATATTTCAAGGTTAAATTAATTGCGAAATTTTAAAATTTTGTAATAATTATTAGTTTTGTTATTATCTGGAGGTGTCAGGTTTAACGACTTAGTATATATTTACCACTAGATTTACCAGACCAGTCAAAATGACTGGTCTTGCAAGATCAAATTAAAATTCCTACTGCATCTAATATTTTCTTTAATTCTTCTAATCTTCTTTAATTTATAACAGAAGAATTAGTTTTATTAATTTTATATTATTTTATATGTATTTGTAACAAATATATACTTTTTTGGTTTTGGTAGAAATAGGTGTATTTAAGCTGGTAAATCTAGTGTTAATCAAGGAGGAATTTAAAATTTTAAGGCACGTTTTATTATAAAGTCCAAAATTACAAACTGCATGCTGTATGTGAGACACAAGAGTATCCAGATTGTACATTAACATAGTTTAATTAATTTAAAAGACGGTTTTAAAAAGGTTAATTAAATTAATCAAAATATATGTGGTAGGTTGCAGTTTTTTTAAAATATGGTTATTATTGTTAATTAATAGTTTTGTAATTACTAGAGATGTTCCGACTATCCGGCCACTATCGTAGTCGGCGACTAATCGGTAAAAAGCGCCGACTATCCGGCTTCTTACTTTGTGTGTATTTCTCAATAAAATGTATGTGTTACTTCCTTGTAAAGAAAATATATTGATGACATTTATCAAACAAAATTAGTATCTTAATTAAAAAACAAATCAACATAATATTTAATGACATATATTGCAATACTGCGTGATGATATTTGAAACTATCGTCAAACTAGTGAGCTGTAAAACTCAAAAAACTTTTTTTGTTATTTATATTTGTCCACATGTCAGTAGTGACTGAAATTGCAGCGAATCAGCTGTAAACGAAGCGTCACGGGAATCCCCTAAACCGTAGTCGGCTTATTTACAACCGACTAATCGGCTAGTCGGCCAGTCATAATCGGCACATCTCTAGTAATTACATATACTGAGTATTGTAATTTAAATTATATATTCTATGTAGATTAAATAAAATAATTATTTTTATTTTTGAGTGAGAACGTCGTCTCATTTTTGACATCTACTAACATTCGAGAGGGGTTGCCAGCAATCTTTCAAAATCAATAATAACAAAATTATAAAAACAAAAACCTTTTAAGACAATAAATAAATGTTATATATTGATTTTTAGTATCTAAGTTTAAAAAAAAACAATATTAGTTACATAGGCAATTTATTTAAATATTCAGATAAATCACAAATAAATATACATTATTTGATTACAATATTAAAAAGCTATAAACGCCCTAAAGCGTACTTAAATTACTGGTTTCTATTTATTTCTCAAACCTACTCCAAGTACGGATTGAAACATTGAACACTTTGCCATAAACTGCATGAACTCGAATCAATGCGAGACTAACGGCAACACGCAGAACTAAAAACTCGTTAAAAACAATTGATACTTAAATAATAGCTGCATTTTCAATATTAAATTCCCCGTTAGGACAATATTAACACTAGATTTACCAGACCAGTCAAAATGACTGGTCTTGCAAGATCAAATTAAAATTCCTACTGCGTCTAACATTTTCTTTAATTCTTCTAATCTTCTTTAATTTATAACAGAAGAATTAGTTTATGAGTTATATATATTTGTAACAAATATATACTTTTTTGGTTTTGGTAAAAATAGCTAAGTTAAGCTGGTAAATCTAGTGTTAAATACTGAAAATAAGATACACTTATGCTTTATTGAAGTATTTCCTGAAATACCAATAAGAAATGACTATTACAAGAGTCTATACTACAAACTTATATAGGATATTTCCTAAAACGATATCTCTCTAGATACACTATACTAGTTTTACACTAGAGAAACACGATTACTATATCTCGATCTAATTCCTTGAATAAATACAGTGGTACCTCGATATACGAGCCGCCGAGCAAGTGATATTTTACTTTGAGATACGAGGAATCGCACACGACCCCAACATACGCTCCGATCCACATCCGCAGCAGCATACGGTGCTTTGAGATACGAGCAACGAATACCCTACGTCGAAGTACCACTGTATTTAAAATTTTGTATTATTATATTTTGACAAGTCCAAGTGTTCTAAAACGAACCTACAGATATTCGTAAAAGAATAATAATACATCGATTTTTAGATTTATTATTAATTAATATTAATTGGCAAGATTTATTCTTTACATTATGCTATTTCTGTCAATAAAATGCATATATATATATATATATATATATATATATATATATATGTGGCGGTCAATTCAACAAGCCGAAAATACTTATTTAAGAAGATTTGAGGTTTTGACGTTTAGTCTGTCAGTGTCATCTTTCTTGTTTCTTCTGGTCTTTCTATTGCCACAATGCATTGTAATAGTTATATTTTTAAATCCATTTTAATCTACTTTAGTATTTCACACAAGTTTCGCTAAATATATATATATATATAGTATAAAGAACAGTTAACAGTAGTAACTCATATTTAACAATTATGTTTCTACCATATGTTAATCCCATCGGTCGTCTATTACATAAATCACTATATTAAGAGGGTAGATATATATATTCTAAGCCTTGTCAAAGGAAACAACCTTAGGCGTACCTTCGATCCATGGACTACAATACAGAAAAATAAGTAGGTAAACAAAAGAATTCAAATAAAAAATAATTTAAAAATAGAAACACGACATGTCTCTTCGAGCGCTAGCGACAGACTAAAATATATTAGTCCACTGGACCAATAACATTGTTCCTGTTTACTTCTCCACATTTAATTCAAATTCTAGAGCAGTTTACTACAGAAGCTATTTCCAAAACTAGTGTCTACTTCTAAACAATTAAAGACATGAGTATTTTTTACTTTTAACAGATTGCCTTAGCTTCGTAGGATTGCTAATTTAAGACCCCCTTTCCACAGAGGCGTCTTATATATCTTATAAGCTACTATCTGCATATGTGTACAAGCTTCATTTTCACCCATATAGACAATGATCATAAACCTGTGCATACAGGAAGACAATATAAAAGTTCTACTGGACAATGAGGCCCATTATAAAACTGAAATCTTAGACCAACCTTGGACTGGTTTTGCACAGAATCCACGTCACACTCTTCACTAGTACAACTCAAACCACATACCTAACATTTTTCACAAAAGACAATTCCTATCAAAATTATTCTTATAACGGACTTCATACAAGTCGCCCCCACTATGCCGGCTCGAGGAGAAGCACACTCCTCTCTTTGTAACCGAACCCAAAGTGCAACCAGATCTGATGTTATACTTAGGTGTTAATGCTACCCCGAGACAGCATGCTGGGCTAAATAAATATCTTATAAAGTACCTAAAAAGAAAACCAAATACAGATCTCAACTATGAAAAATAAAAATAATACTGGAAATCGATTAATAAACATCGTACAGATCCCTTAAAATATATCATTAGAACAATAGACAAGAAAAAACCTATACAGCAATTACACTTAAAAAATAAACATTAATTCCAATTAGATAATGTGAGGGTAAGTATAGATTTTAATCGGTAGCAAAAACCATACATTTTCAGTACAAACAGAACGATTTAGAACACTCAGTTTTTCATTCAATAATGACAGCAGAGTCTGAAAAAAAAATTATTAACTAATTTCTGTCATAAAGTAGTTAAATGTTAAGTCCCACATGACAGGCATTGGCTAGTATGGGACCATTGAAAAATGTACTGTTTTTATTTAAAATAAAAATAAAATAATTTTAAAAAAAATTAGTGGTCTAAAACTAACATATTCCTAATTTCGAGTTATTTAATTATTATCAATAGTAATAATAAATATTATACTTTTATGCGTTATACATATGAAATAAAATTAACTAGAAAATATACCAGTACGAGATTAATTAGTTTCCAATAAGAACAGCCTACCCCATTCAGGTAACAACTGCTATATATTTTGTAATCTCAAAAATAAAAATAAAAACTCCCGTCATAATAAGCGAATCAATAAATACAGTATTAAAACAACTTAGACTATACAATAAACATAGACAAAAACAAACAAAGACAATGCGCGCTTGAAACAGAAAACGAAAATCATAAACAAAGCGAATGGACATCAAAAAACATAGACAATAAACGTTCACACGAGAATTTTCGCCGACTAGTCTAACACGACCACACTTTATGCTATAGTAAGAAGTATTCGTCAATAATGATGGGTGAGTATATTGCCATAGGCATAGACACGGTGGGGCGGCGCCCCACCTTGGCTCTGGCCTGTAAGGTACCTAATCAAACCTAAAAAACTTAATTATTTGGGTACTAACTACAATACTTAATATCCGTAAGAAAGTTCACACTCAACAGTCGTCAGTCGACACAAAAATATTAACCGGGGTAAGACCGCGGGTATAATATGCTAGTTACATATTATTTTAGCCCGCTGCCCCACCCTGAGCCCATGTATATTGCTACATATTGGGATTAACAAATCTTGCTTGAAATAAAATCTGGTTAGATCCAGCCAACACACTAGACTAGATATACAAATATTTTTTGATGAATATTACTATGATTTTCATTAGCACACATTGTCGTCTAAGAGTCATTCGGTGCTCTTCTTTATGTGGAAGCAATTTATCCTGAAGTGGACACACATCTGACGCACCTGAAACAATTACAGCATTCATTCAAAAGCCATGACCACATTAGCTGGAAAAATTGTCGCTATAGTGAGCCGCTAAAGGGCTTAGTTAAATTATTAAATACCCGAAAACAAGACTTGTCTTGATGCATATTATACATATATATATTTTTTATATTGGGATATATATATATATAAATATATATATCCCTACTTATGTAATTATGTAAAGTACTTATGAAATTTAATTGTATTATTGCGAATTATATGACATGAATTGTTATTTACTTTTTTTTCTGAATGAAAATTCAGTTTTTTTTTATTAATTGGCGAGTTTCATGTGGTCTTCTTCTCGTAATACGCCTTTCCGAAGTCACGGTAGAATCTAACAATGAGCAAGCGCACGCCTTTAGTGCTTATGCTAATAAACGCATTTCAATGATATTTCATATTTCAGTCAACACAGAACACCTATCACGACAACCCATTCTTAGCGGACGTCTACTAATTATAAAGTACCTCCCTGCCAAATTTTAACTTTATACGTCAAGTAGTTTTCAAGATTTCATGATGAGTGACCCTATATAGCTCTAATTATCTTTATACTCACCACACAAGTACCAAAATGTACATGAGCCAAAACCACGATGCAAGTCAAGCCATAGAACGCAACAACCTCATACCGCGGCACCATACAAGACGTGGCCACAACCAGGACGAGCGGCCACAGCAGCCAGCACAAAGCCTCACAACGCTCACTGCTCATCTGACTAATTATTAGTCGACACTGCAACAAAAAAAAATCACAAAATAAACAATATTTAGCTTTAAGATTGGTAAAGGAAATTATTTTGCTTATAGTTCCCGCTACATTAGGTCAATGAAGGAAAATAGGTAGATTTAAAGCTAAAAGAAAAAACTCACAGCAACATTACTGAACAGTGTTCCCACTAACAAATAAACCATTCTCGGGTCATACTCCAGTATAGAGTTAGGCGATTTCAATATCCAATAAGTTGTAACTACAAATATCGTTAATAGCGACCACATCGGACGCAGGGCTTCCAATGCTGAACGCATCTTGCCTGTACCTCGCTTGTATGATCTGAAAGAAAAGGCTTAACATTTAATAAAGTGTAATTAGTTGTTTCAGGCGTTACTTTGCGGAAATCCATATTAAAGGAAATAATTTTGCTTATAATTCCCGCTACATTAGATCGATGAAGGAAGATAACCTCCACCAACATGCAATAATTTGTCTCAACGCATTTCGCCACTTCACGTGGCATCATCAGGATACGTGAAATGGCGAAACGCGTCGAGACAAGTTATTGAATGTTGGTTATTTTTCTTCATCGACCTAATGTAGCGGGAACTATAAGCAAAATAATTTTAAATCATTTTCTTTAATAAAGTGTATAAAATGGTACAACTTAGTATTTCATATAGACATGGATACAGATTGGACTTTGGACTGGAAGAAACAATCATTAGAGAGAGATAACTATATTCTTAACGTGTCGAAGTTTATCTTATTTATTAAGAAAACTTACAGCTAAATACAAAAATATAAAAAGAGCCAATTAAAGTTTTCACCAATGAAACAGTGTTAAATATTGGTCTACTACAATTGGGGAAACCAGCTACGCGTTTCTGTCTAACAGCAACAGTTGAGGCATGAGTGAAAGGGATGCAGATATCTCCTTTGCCATTCACGACATCTCTTTCTATCGCTTATATACCTACAAATTTGATTGTTATTTTGATTTAATTAATGAATGATTATTTTTCTTTTTTTTTTAGACTTAATTGTAAATAGTTTTGTAATGTTAGTGCATGCTGTGTTCACTGTGCATAGGGCATACAATCTGATTGTTATAATTCTTAGTACGATGTTAATTCCTAATCTAGTTGTGGAGCCCTGTTTGTGGACCCAATAAATACACAAATAAAAACTGTATCCATTTGAAAATCTCCATGTGAACAAGCCTATTAATTTCTAAATTCAAATAAAAGCTAATAAAAACTACTCACTGATAAGTGTTATACATAGCCACAGGCAGATTGGTGAAAAGACCCGTGCCATAGACAATCCATTCAAACGCATTGGCCAGAGTATAACTTCCGAACACATACTTCTTATAATAATCCGTGCCATTTAATCCGGCGACGAGGAAAAATATTGTCGACGACTGGAATATAAAAAAAAAGGATTACTTATTGCCTTTTTATACCTAAATTTAAAAAAAAATTCACTATAATAACCAAACTGTATAGGCAGTGATTCTTAACCTTTTAGTGATGAGAGACCATTTGAAAAAAATTCTGTCTTGCCATAAACTACCAACTGTTTCATGGTAATGTACAATAAATGTAAATATAAATTGTTTAAAATCATACTTATTAACGGAAATAGTACATATTATAACGGAAGTGTTACTTCATTGTAGAATAAATTATAAGCTGTAAGTATAGGACTATAGTTACATAAATAAATGTTAACACTAGATTTACCAGCTTAAATATACCTATTTCTACCAAAACCAAAATAAGTATATATTTGTTACAAATATAAAATTCATAAAACTAATTCTTCTGTTATAAATTAAAGAAGATTAGAAGAATTAAAGAAAATGTTACACGCAGTAGGAATGTTAATTTGATCTTGCAAGACCAGTCATTTTGACTGCTCTGGTAAATCTAGTGTAAGATGGTTTCGTGGAGCACCAGTTAAGAACCACTGGCATAGGTTTATACCTTTGATGTAACCCTCCACAGGCACAGTAATTATAGATTCTATGAACTCTTTTAAGAAGCCTTTTACTTTTTATTAAAGGGGAAAAAAAATTTTCTATAACTTTTGTATAAAATATATTTCTAAACATTCCAATAAAAAATATTGAATTTGGCTTTCATTTTAGATTTAATCAGAAAAATTTTTTTTCAATTTCCTCAATGAGCCCGTCAAGCACACCGCGCCCGATCTAAGGAGTTTTTGAGGGGCGTCCGACGAAGGGTTAAATTATTATGTATTTACCTACCCACATACTGAAATCATAGCCCCACGGTAGAAACAAAACACCAGTGTTGTATTTCTCCCAATGGCTTAAATAGAAATTAAGAAGAATATTCCATAGCATGAAGTACATTCTGAAAACAAAAAGCAATAATAAGCTTTTTATATGACTCACTATGGGTGTACACAAGGCGGGGCACGGGAACCTCCCATATTTCAAACGGCCGCTAATATAAAACTATATGAAATAAAAAATAGAAAAAATGATAGAAAGATTATGTACATTCATATTTAGTATAGATTGTTTTCCAGCCGAGAACACAAGCAGACGATGACTTTTTTAAATGTGGGAGATTCCCGTGCCCCACCCTATATTTTAAAACACTCAAAAGTACTGGATGTAATTTGTTTTTACAGATTGTCATTTGTAGACAGGTTACATAGACATTCCTGAATAACCATTATAAAACCCATGAAAAAAAACTGCATAAAATCTTTTAAAAATTCTAATACATATATCTAATATAAATCCCTAATTCAGCCATTCTCAAAGTGTGTTCCGCGGAACCCTAGGGCTAAAATACTGCAAAAAATATCTACAAAGGGAGATTATAAGGTTACATCTAAATATTCCAACTAAATATTACATTGCAATACGATTATTCATAAATACATATAAGTAATTTTTTATAATTATATTAAGGCTTTTTCCTTCGCCAAAAAAGTTTGAGAACCGCTGTCCTAATTTATGCTTAACGGACAAATCGTTAGAGGTTACCTTGTAGGCGATAATGAGAAATCCAGCCTCCCGAAAATGGAGTAAAGGCATGCCGGTATAAAGAATACTGAATAAGAGTCTAATCCGTGATCGAATAGTTCACCGAGTGGTCCCGAGGTTTGAGTGCGGCGAGCTTGTTTGCCGTCTATGCCATCTGCAAACAACATTTTCAATACAGGCTTTGTCTTCTCAAGTATCCATGGTAACATCTCCACTCAAGCTTAAGTTCAGCTAGTAATAATAAGTTTGTTACACAAAAATGATACATTGGTGAGCTTAATACCATTGGCATTATCTACCAGCTAATTTACTAACTACTGGACATAATCTATGTCATTTTATGTTTACCCTTAGGTATACAATAGGATGCCAATGCCCCTATACAGCAGCTATTCCTCTACGTCATAGTAGATTTATAATATATTATTATGGCATTAGTATGTAAGTGGACAATTCCAGTATACAGCAGCAGCAGCAGCAATCAAATTGATAATTATTAAATCAATAAATTTATTTCATTTATATTTGTATTTGTATTGACGAGTAAAAGCGCTCTATTGGAGCCCATTTACTAAAAGTAAATAAATAAATAAAAAAACTGAAAATAATTTGTATTTAAGTAAAAAAATAAAACTGTAATAGTAATAGTATAGGCTCTTTTTATAATATATCATACTAGCTTATACCCGTGACTTCGCTCGCATTTAAGTCATTAAATAAGTATCAGAGATCATTTCAATAGAAATGAATCATTATGATTCCAAACAACCGAAACTATAGTAGAAAATAATTTATTTTTTTAAAATAAAAAATATCCTATGTTACTTCTAGTAACTCTAAAAATATATGTACAAAGTTTCATGATGATCGGTTAAGTAGTTCTTGCGTGAAAACGTAACAAACAACTCACATTCACATTTATAATATTAGTAGAGATTAATGTGATTTTGAAAGGAGGCTTAATGTATAAAATTATATGACAGAGAAAGAAAGAAATGAAGCTCAAAAACATATGAAAAAATCTTACCCAATGTGTAAGCTAAAAAAAGGAAGACAGCCAATAAAATCCACACAAAATTGGGCATCACAGTCTTCACATGCGGAGAGCTCTCTTGTACAGTTGCCGAGGCATTGAGACTTGTGGCCATTTCATAGTTATAATCAAAACATGACAAGATCACGAAGTCTATCACTGTTAAAAGGAAGCCAGAGAATGTCAATATGTTTGGAGCTATGTAACGTGGTACCAGCTGGAAAAAAGAAAACACCATTCTTGACTCCTGTGGGCTTATCACGAATTTTAGTCTGGATTTCGAACCGAGTTCGCTTCAAGCGATTTGTAAGGAAATTTGAGCAGCGCCACCGCGTTCGGATTTGGAACTACAATATTTTAGATACCTTTTGTTAATTTTCGAACGTCTCGATCTTTCGTTCATTTGATAGATTGCTGGTGCTTGTTAGTCGTTAGTAAAAATTCATGATCCCGATTGCTAACGGATCCATTTTACTTGTGACAGCTTGATTCGAAAGCCAGACTAAATTCGTGATAAACCCACTGTATTACCCTACAACTGAACAAACTCAATCAACATACATTGTTTAGCAAACACCGTCCATATAAATTTGATACATGATACAGGGCAGTAAACAAATCGGATTTAAAACTGCATTCATACTACACTCAAGCATAGATTTACTGAGTAGAGTTCAAAACTCCAAATGTCATTCAGTTGTATAAAACCCAATAGACCAATCATATGCTTAAACAATGTTGGTGTGATTTTTATTCAATTATAATTCATTACATATGTTTACTGTCATCTAGTTCTATTATAAACAATCATTTCAATTGTTACTTATTAATAAAATATGAAGAAAGAAACAAATCCAAACTGGATATTTGAGCTATTACCATATGCAAAATATTACTATTTTAATTTGATTACTGTCAATTGTTTCTCGTTATTAATAATTATTACTGCATAAAATGGAATAAAATCCAATTTAAGCGCAGATCCTACACTCAAGTGATTACAGATCAATCTACACTCAAGCATTATTTCCGTTAAACCTAGAGAATGACTCCAGAATAATCTTACCTCAACAACTTTATTCCAGAATGGATGCATAACATTAACACTGAGAGGGCTCGTGTCTATAGCCATGTACTGAAAAATAACAATAAATAAATCATAAATTATTAACTATCCAGATATAAGTTATAAATCGTTGTATGTAAATTTTGATAGTGTCGAAGTAATTGATCTATTTATGTAGCTCCGTTAATTATTAATTAGACACAAATTTGTTAATGGAAGATCTAACAGGTTATTTTTACAAAACTAAATGAATTAACTTGTATTCAAGCAATTTAAAACATTGCGTATCGTATTATTATGTTTAATATTGTTAAATAACATAATTTACCTTATAATTATCAAAGCCCTCGAGGTGTTCTCGCGACAAATACTTGTAATCAAACATTTTGCGCTTATTTTCGTTCCTAAATATTATAATACAGCTATAATTACATATATTTTTTTGTTTTAAAGTTAAATTAAACTTCCTATGTTTACATTTTAGTCAATATTTTAAATAAAATGCCGTCCTTCACAAATACATAACACATGCGAACCAAAGACAAGGTAGATTTTTGACACATGCTGTCACGCAATGAGATGAATGAAATTGTTTGTCTATGCATCTGATTGGCGCCATTTGTAAAAATTAAAATTCTAAAATGTCAAAAATACAATATTCATTAAAAAATAAAACTAGTTTTTAATTTCACAGCTTATATTTATTTATGTATCAACATGGTCCTTCCATATGTACAAATATTTGTATTTATCACTATCTTTGGTATTAGTAATAAAAAAATCCCGAATTAAACGTGTTATTTCAATTTTTGCTTCGTCATCGCTGTTTGAACAAGATCTAGCGATTGTCATTAATGATTTACCGCCCGTATCTTTAGGATTATCTTCAACGAAATGCTTTAAACTTTTAATAACGTAATCGAATCGTTCTAATGCAACGTCTATACAAATTTTGCATCTTTGGGTTTCAGTTGATAATGTTTTATAAATATGAGGTTTTAGTTGATCAGTTTGCGCAGGAACTTTGTCTATCCCATTTCTTACAAAGTACAATTTTCGTATAAGTGTGGACTCTGTTACTGGCATTTGTTTATTGAATTCAGGCACGTTTGTATTTTCATTTAATAGAATCGCTTCTTTGTCTATGGCAACTTCCCTCTTGACTACGGTCATTATCGATTCTAAATCCATCGTGTCGGCTAATTGATTTATTTTTGTACACAGTGTTTGTATAAACCACGAGCCTTTGTCTTCGTCTCTGAAATAATTTTCAATATTAATAAACCTTAATTAGTATGATTCATTTTTAAATTTTTTATTTATTTTACTTTTAGTAATTGGGCTCCAATAGAGCGCTTTTACTCGTCAAAATAAATACAAATATAAATGAAATCAATGTGATTTAGCTGCTGTATACTGGTATTGTAAACTTACATACTAATGTCATAATAATATATAATAAATCTACTATGATGTAGAAGACTAGCTGCTGTGAAAATACAATTATACTTAATATTACAATACGTAGCAACTGTAATAGCGATTGAAAAAAGAGAAATAAAACTTTTAAAGTTTCTGTATTTTATAAATATGACTTACCTAAGTGAGAATGAACCGGCGTACGTGCTATGAAGTACCAGGGTGTCAGCATTTTGAGGAAGTCTATATTGTTGCGTCATGAAATTACTATCAGTTTTTACATTAACAGTGTTTGTTTCTGTTAGCCTATTACCACGACAGGCCTGTAACAGGGGATTGCATAACTATAGAGCAAAAGTTCCCAAAGTATAGGTTGCGAGCGAATATTGAGTGGATCCCAAAATGTATGTATGTGGTAATAGAACAGTCCTATTGGAAAGGCTTGTAATTTCATTGTCATTCCAATTAGAACAAATAACTGCATTAGTCCCATTGGTGGTGGATTTCAAGATTGGAAACTTTTGTTGGATTGCTCGGATCCCAGTTAACTTTGGGAACCAGTGATAACAATAAATTGTATAGTATAGTTTGTGCATTATTATTTTTTAAATTTTATAATATTTTTTTATGAAATTTTATAATAAATTCTAACTTCAATATTGTCTTCACGAACTTGACTCGTGTGTAGTTCTAACCTATAATTGAAATTGAAATTTCATTTAGTTTATAATAATAACGGTAATTTATATTATATCATATAATTTGTGGATGTAATTTTGTTGGTAGGCTTAATATATAATATTAAATAGTTTAAAAAACTAAAAAAACACGCGCGCTAGCTTTATCTCTTTTACTCCACTACACAGGATCTATAAAAGAATTTATAAATCCTGGCGGTCCTAATAAGGATAATGGGAAATTGTTATTAAATTATTGCATTGTCATCGATCCTTAATACGTATGCAAAGTTTCAAATTAATCAGACTTCTGGAAATTGGTGAAAATTATGCTCAAAGATTCCGTTACATACATACATACATACATACAACCCAAGCTAATAATATAAGCGTGTATATAAGCGTGTTAATAAGCGTGTTAATAAGCGTGTTAATAAGCGTGTTAATAAGCGTGTTAATAATAAAGGAATAAATAGAATGTATGATGAACAAATACATATTTATCTTGACAATGGGTAATTATTAAAATGCGATCTGTAAAAGAGTGAAGCCTGGACTTACCTGAAGTATGTAAATAATAGGTTTTGTAGCTAACGTCGGATTTGTTTTGATTAACTCCAAAATTCTATGTTCCTTGTATTTGTCGTCGCGAGCTCTGAGCCCGCCTTTTTCTGAACCATGCGTCAAAATGGCTATTGCTATGCATCCGTAATCCGTGAAATCTAAATGGCTGACTAAAAATTAATACAATGATTAAGTTCTTGATATAGGGCTTTTTTGACATGAAGATTTACTTGTGTATTAAAATTTTGTAATTTCTTCTTCTTCTTCTTCTCTTATTAATAGTCTCAGATGTCTAATAAAGACAATTCTGCCAATGTCGAGTATTCGGGTAACAATCCAACAAGAAATTTTATAATTTCTTTTTGCGTTGTTGTCTGAATAATCGACATTGGCAGAATTGTCTTCATTAGACATCTGAGACTATTAATAAGAGAAGTAGAAAAAAAGAAATTATAAAACGCTTTTATTCAATTGACGAATACATCAATCATTCGAAACAGTAAATGAAACTAAATTGTTAATTAAAATTGTATTATATTATATTGCTGTGCCCTGACCGGGTGTAACATTGGCACTCAACTGTACTGACATCTTAATTATAATTGTGACATGCAATAAAGACATAAAAATTTGAATTTTGAATAAAAAATTTAATTCACACGTAAAACTTCATGTCAAACTTGTAATTTCTTATTGGGATGTTGCTCTAATAATCGACATTGGCAGAATTGTCTTCATTAGACATCTGAAGCCATTACTTAAATTATCATTAAAAAAACTTACATTCAAACATGACTTTGGCAACTCCTCGCCTGTAAAGATCTTTATGGGGTTCAACTTTAAAACGAAATTGTTCGAATGTCTCACTAAGGGCCTTCACGTCCTTATCTGTGCCCTTTCTCGGCTCGTAACCATCGATGTTTTCTTGATTAATGATTAACAAAATATTCTTTGAAAAGGTCTCAAGCATGTACGTGTCACTGTCTTTATCTAAGGCGCGTTTATTTCTCGGCAATTCGTGCATTTGAGGTGTTAATTTAGCTTCGTTTCTATTAATATTATCAATTACTGTTTTTTCTGAATTTGTTTCAATATTATCCGCCATTTCGTTTTTCTTTTCTTAATATTCCTGAAATTCAAGAACTTTATTAGCGAATTTTTAGCCATCAACTTAAATCCAAAGCAAATTAAAAATTATTATATTTTATATATTTAGTATTATTAAGCTGTATAGGCTCGTACCCTTTGATTTGGTTTGGATACAACTTACATATGATAAAAGAATTACACACGTCTGAACACGGACGAGTTATAACATCCACTGAAGTAATAAATACATACGCTATCTTGGATTCTAGTTTTATTTATAGACTGTACTTGGAAATATCACAATCAAAATTTGAATTTTATGAAAATCAAAATCTTCATTTAGCATAATCACTAGAAACTCGCCAATTATAATATGTACAATGTAATGTTAGTATTAGTAGGTACAATTTTATTTTAATTTAATTAAATTAATCTTTAAAAATTTAATACAGTTAATTAATGTAAATAAAGCAAGTTTCTTAGTTTTGTCATCAAAATGCGTTCATTTTAGCTATCCCAAAAGCATGTGTTAGCGATCGCAACCTTCTTTTGATTTTTATAAGTTATATATATTAAGTTTTATAAAAAAGACGACTGTCAATTGTCAATTAGTCCCAATAAAAATGAAAAGGATTTTTTTGACATTAGATTTTATGTGTGAATTAAAATTTTGTAATCTCTTATTAGTCCAATCAATGAACTAAAAAAGTGGAAAAAAGTCCAACCAGGACAAAAAAATACAGTCGTATAGAAAAAAAAAAAAGAATATGAGTGTATGTGTGGTGCAACTCGCGCTGGACTGAAGAACCTAACCTAAAAAATTCCGAAAGTTCGAAAAAACGGTTTTTTTTTTATAAAAAAAAAACAATGACTCCGATCAGAAAAAGTTAAATTAGAAAGTTGTAGGTATTAAAAAAATGCATCGATTCGTTTTTGTTGAGTTTAATTCAGTTCATAACTTTTCGAGTTATTTTTAAAAAATCATCGAAAATTACCATTTTTAGTTTTTATAATAACTTTTTTATATTTTGGTTTTTTTTTTTGAAATTCACCAAAAAGGTAGGTATTTACTAGCTAAATAAGATCTTTTTTGTAAAATGAAAAAATATTAATTTTTTACCGAGATACATCGATTTTTCGAAAAAAAGGTGCCTTCGGAAAATGGCCACTCAAGTCCTAGGGAAGGTCATAGAAAATCGTCCGGGTACGCATTTTCTTCGTGAAAAGTTGTACTTTCATACTATTAAAAAAGGTAATCGATTTTTTTAATTTTTAAGTCCCAAAAATGACTTTGAAAAATCCTTTTTTTTTTACAATGACGTTTTTGGACCATATTTTTTTAATATTTTTTTTTTAATAACATTATTAAGTGCAGCTAAATCAATCAAATAAATTGGTGAATAAATGCGAGTAACCTATTTAAGCCACAGCCGAAAAATGAAAAAAATATGGCCCAAAAACGTCATTGTAAAAAAAAAAGGGTTTTTCAAAGTCATTTTTGGGACTTAAAAATTAAAAAAATCGATTACCTTTTTTAATAGTATGAAAGTACAACTCTTCACGAAGAAAATGCGTACCCGGACGATTTTCTATGACCTTCCCTAGGACTTGAGTGGCCATTTTCCGAAGGCACCTTTTTTTCGAAAAATCGATGTATCTCGGTAAAAAATTAATATTTTTAATTTTACAAAAAAGATCTTATTTAGCTAGTAAATACCTACCTTTTTGGTGAATTTCAAAAAAAAAAAAACCAAAAATAAAAAAGTTATTATAAAAACTAAAAATGGTAATTTTCGATGATTTTTTAAAAATAACTCGAAAAGTTATGAACTGAATTAAACTCAACAAAAACGAATCGATGCGTTTTTTTAATACCTACAACTTTCTAATTTAACTTTTTCTGATCGGAGTCATTTTTTTTTTTTTTATAAAAAAAAACCGTTTTTTCGAACTTTCGGAATTTTTTAGGTTAGGTTCTTCAGTCCAGCGCGAGTTGCACCACACAGACACTCATATTCTTTTTTTTTTCCTATACGACTGTATTTTTTTTGTCCTGTTTAGAATTTTTTTTTTTTTAACTAGGGCCAAAAGTTCATTGATTGGACTATATTGGGTTTTTGCCCAAATACTCGACATTGACATTTACATTAGACATCTGTGTGCTTATCACGAATTTAGTCTGGCTTTCGAATTGAGCTGTCACTAGTAAAACTGATCCGTTAGCAATCGGGATCATGAATTTTTACTAACGACTAACGAGCACCAGCAATCTATCAAATGAACGAAAGATCGAGACGTTCGAAAATTAACAAAAAGTATCTAAAATATTGTAGTTCCAAATCTGCACGCGGTGGCGCTGCTCAAATTTCCATACAAATCGCTTGAAGCGAACTCGGTTCGAAAGTCAGACTAAAATTCGTGATAAGCCCACTGATGTCATTAAAGAAGAAGAATAAGAAGAAAATTGAAAAGCAAACAGTGTGCTTTTCTTTTGCACGGACTCAATATCTGTAATAGCATGCATATAAATAATATTTAAATAGTTGCTAATAACCTATATAGATAACGTTATTCGACAATAAAAATAACTCCTAAAGAATTCTAAACACTCCCAGTTGGTAATAGCAGATAAATTCGCTCAAACGTATTTTCGTCAATCGAAATTCGCCGAATTGTTTGTTATGCTGGGAAATTCCCGGTTGGGATTTCGTTGTGTTCACGGTTCTTCAATTAAATTTGCCTGTATATCTGTATTGGAATTATATACCTAATGTCTTATTGGGTTGTTATCTGAAATATTCTACTATATTAAATTCTATTTTATGCAATAACTAGCTGTTGCCCGCAACTACGTCTGCGTAATAATGAATGAAATAATTCTAATAAGATTTATACAAACTTTTATCCCCTATTTTATCCCCTTAGGGGTGGAATTGATCAAAATCCTTTCTTAGCGGATGCCTACGTCATAACATCTACCTGCATGCCAAATTTCAGCCCGATCCGTCCAGTGGTTTGGGCTGTGCGTTGATAGATCACTAAGTCAGTCAGTCAGTCAGTCACCTTTGAGTTTTATATATATAGATAGATAATTATTAACACATTAATTAAAGGCGGGAGTCGTAGTACTACGATTTATCTCGACTGTTAGTTATTTTTTAATATTTCTTGTGGTTTTAAGTGTTTAAATATTTTATTTATGATTACACAAAATATCGCCTGCTCTAGGACGAAAAACGAGGCCTTTAATGTGTTAATAACGAGAAACAATTGACAGTAATCAAAATAAAATAGTAATATGTTACGTATACTTATATATCAAATATCCATTTTAAACATTAATTTGCATTTTTTGTCTTTCTGTTATTTATATATTAATAAGTAACTAAATGGAATGACAGCTAAGTGACAGTAAACAGTTGCAATGGATTATTATGGTCGGCTAATCTAATATTGTTTTAAGCGTGTGGACCAATCCTGTTTTGTTTCTCACGGCTGAGTTACGTTTGAAGTTTTGAACTCTAATCAGTAAATTAACTAAACTCGAGGGTAGTTTCTGTTTCTTAGCAAACTTTGACTCATTTTACGTTACAGAGGAGTGAAAAAATTGATTCATTTTTAATTGAATTTAACAATAAGATACTATCATTTGGTTTAATGTTTACCAAAGTAGTACACGTATCTCCATATACTTAATTGAAATAAATTATTTTTAGAATACAGATAGTAGTAACAATTTTATATTTATTTTTTTATCGAATCGAATAATCTTGAGTATAGTTATCGGATTTACGCTGATAACGTGTTAAATAAGGAGCCATGTCAGCGTTTTAGAAATTATCTATGTTTTAGTACTAATAATAGTTTCTTGTGGTCTTCTTCTCGTCATACGCCTTTCCGAAGTCATGGTAGAGTCTAACGATGAACAAGCGCACGTCTTTAGTGCCTATACATTAGACCAGCGGTTCTCAAACGTTTAATATAATTATAAAAAATTGATATATATGTATTCATGAAGAATCATATTGCAATGTAATATTACGTAATATTTAGATGTAACCTTATAATCTCCCTTTGGTAGGTATATTTTGCAGTATTTTAGCCCTAGGGTTCCGCGGAACATGCTTTGAGAATGGCTGCATTAGACGATTAAACGATTTTCATTTCATTTCAATTCTTTTTATCTTAACATGTATACAATATATCTAAAAAGAATGTAGCAGAATATTCTGTCGAACCATTTAGGTTGAATGCTTGGAGGCTACTCAGGCATATCCGAAGTTTCGTGATACGGCCGTCACCTCTGTAGCTTACGTGAATTTTGACATATAAGCCCGTAAAAATTCCTGTCAAATAACCGTAAAATAAGTATTGTGCGACCCATCCGTCGTGACGTCGCTGTCAAATCCGTAATTTCGTGAATAATTACGTAAGTGTTCCTGAGTAGGAAACGTCCGTATTTTCGTCCGAAGTGCGCCTGAATAGCTCCCCTGTTACAAGCAATGTAGGTACTTGAACATTCGTTACAACGACTTAAAAAAGTATCAAAAAGCTGTTGTGCATTATAATAACTTGTTAAATGATGTTAAAATGTTGAATTTAAAACATGCATAAAACAAATATTAATTAACAAAGCAATTTGCACTTTAAATGAAGCTACAAATGACATCTAGTACTTGATATTGTTGAAGTGAACAAGCCGCTATTACAGTTGCTGCGTATTATTGTATTATTAAGTATAATTTTTGACAAGTCCTAGTGTTCCACTTGGAATCTACGGATGATGTTTGATTGAACGATTGTTTATTGTCTGGTTTAATTTGCTAAATCCTACTGAATATTTATTGATATAATTGGTTTCTTTTTAATTTTAAATATGACATTCTTAAAGGATTATGTTCTTTAAGGATAAATAAAGTTTTATAAATAAATAAAAAACAATAAATTTTTAATATATATATAACTATATTTATAAAGTTAGTTTAACAATAAAAAGACGGAAGCGGTCATTTGACCACATTAAATACCTGATGTGTAGTCATTTGACCCATCGCAATTTCCGTCTTTCTGTTATTAATTATCAGATCTACTTCAATATTCATAATCGTTCCAAATATAAATCAATTTATATTGTTCCAAGCCTTTCTCTTTAAAAAAATCTCTAACGAGCTTGGCCATTTCAATTTTCGCTTCAGTTTCCTGTTTCAAAGTTCGCGCTATTGTCATCAAAGTCTTTGCCTTCATATCCTTTCCGTTATTATTGTAGTAATCTTCTAAACAATTGACAATATAGTCAAATCTTTCTAAGCCATATTGCGTACAAATTTGGCACGGCTCAGACGGATCTCTGCCATATTCGACAGCGTAATCATGACTTATTTCTATTGTAGAGTCAGAAAGGACCGGTTCCTCAACCTTATCCATTACTTCAGCTCGTGCTAAATAAAGCTTTCGTATTAAAGTTGATTTAGAAACCGGCATTTGTTTGTTGTATTCGTAAGTGTTAGTTTTCATGTTAAGGATTTTATTTTCCCTGTGTATTGCTACCTCGTATTTGACTTCTGTCATTATTGATTCGAAATCTTCTGTGTCTCCAAATTGGTTTATTTTATTACACAGGGTCTGGATAAACCATGAACCAGAGTTTACGTCGCTGTAAAACAAATTATGTAAATACTAGCTTTTACCCGCGGCTTCGCTCGCATTTAAGTCATTAAATTAGTATCAGAGATAATTTCAATAGAAATGAATCAATATGATTCCAAACAGCTGAAACTAAGTATAGTCAGTTGGAAACTATAGTAAAAAAATTTTTTTTAATAATAAGTATTCTATGTTACTTCTAGTACCTCCAAAAATATGTGTACAAAGTTTCAAGTAGTTGTTGCGTGAAAACATAACAAACAAACTCACATTCACATTTATAATATTAGTAGGGATAATAATTTTATGTTATGTATAATATAAATTTATGTAAATAAACTTACCGGAATGAATATTTTCCTTCGTATGTGCTATGAAGAATTAGTACGTCCGCGTCTAGAGGAATTCTGTATTGCTCCTTGCCCTTAACATCGTCTTTTTTAACGTATACAACATTGTGCTGTTGGCGTCTATTGCCACGACAAGCCTGAAAATGTTGAAGCAAGTAGTCAATTCATTAAATTAAATTTATTTACTTTTAGTAATTGGGCTCCAATAGAGCGCTTTTACTCGTCAATACAAATACAAATATAAATGAAATAAATTTATTAATTATCAATTTCATTTAGCTGCTGTATACCGGCATTGTCCACTTTTTATCAACAACAATTTTTATCAATCATTAGCATTACGTCATTGATTTCAAATAAAAGTCGAATACCATATGCACACAATTGATTGCTCTATCCCGTGGTGTTCGCGCCAATTGCACTTTAAATTTTCCTCTCCCGCTCCCCGCTGTCCTCTCCTCCCCCGCACCCCGCGCCAATCACAGTAAAGGAAGTTTTAAAATACTCAACGTAAAAGGAGGACGCCGTGGGACCATCTAGTGACTAATGACACGCGCGAGCGGTGAGTCGTCCTTTTTCTTTCTCCGCGACTTGAGTGCATTTTGTTATCTATTTACCTATTTTCATTATTCCATATACAGTCCACTTGTTCTCCTACACGTGGTATCTAAGTGTTCCAATAACTTACTTGCAAAATGTAAAGGATTGGTTTCGTCACAATTGTGGGATTCTCCTTAATCAGGTCTAGAATTTGTCTCTCTCTGTATTTCTTATCTTTGGCTCTTAAACCGCCCATATCAGAGCCATGGGTTAATATTGCGATGGCTATGCATCCGTAATTGGTGAAGTCTTTCCTGGCAACTGTAAAATTGAGAAAAAGGATTTATTGAGTATAAAAAGGAATCTACTGGTTTCCCCAACCGTAGCTCACCAATCTTTAACATTGTTTCATTTTCATTTTTCATTGGCGAAAATTTTAATTGGCTTTCTTTTATTCCCATCTGTATGTTTTTTTTTTGTATTTATTTAGTTGTAAGTTTTTTATATAAATTAATTAATTTAGATATATCGTCGCTTAGCAAACAACGTCGACTAAGTAAATTTTACTAGTTTTATTGTGATGAGGAAAAAAATGGTTTTTTTTTCTAGTTTGTTATATTATACAGCACCGATTATTAATTAGATCACAAAGACTATTAAATTATTATTTTTTAAATATTTTTTTTAATTCCCAATGTAATTTAAGTAAGTCGTACACTGGGATGAAAGGAAATGAAGTGAAAATAGTTTATTAGCATAGGCACTAAAGGCGTGCGCTTGCTCATCGTTAGACTCTACAATGGCTTCGGAAAGGCGTATGACGAGAAGAAGACCACAAGAAACTCGTCGATGATACGTAGAAAAATAACCAAGAAAACGTCCGCGTGTAAGCGCAAGTGAAACTCACATTCCATCATTAAATCGCCAACTTCTTTCCTAGTCCTATCCTTGTACGGGAATATTTCAAATCCAAAGCTTTTAAAAGTTGACGTCAAGGTTGCTTCATCGATGTCTGTCCCAATCCTTTGTTCGTAACCGTCTATGTGCTCATGGTTGAATATGATCATAGCATTCTTTTTGAATGTTTCCAGCATATACGTCTTGCTCTCTTTTGGTAAAGCGCGTCTATTTAATTTTGGTAATTCGGTTTCTGTTACAATTTTATCTGTCTTTGTTTCTTCTTCAACAATCCTTAAATTATCATCTTTTACTAGATTTTCAATAGAAATCTTAGGTATTTGCCCATCGTTTTCTGTTTCTGCGGTCAATGCAGCTGCTTCATCTTGTTCTGACCGCTCCTCTTTTTCTATAGTCATTTCAGAATCTGGTTCGTCATTATTATTTTCAGTATTTTCTGCAACTGTTTCATCTAAATTTGATTTATTTTCATTTTCCGTTTTAACCATTTCGAAACTATCATCATTTTCTAGATTTTTCATTGGTTCACAATCTTTTCTGATGTTTTCTTCAGACATTTTTTTATAAATAATAATATAGATTGTATTAGTATTAAGCGGTTTTAAACGAGATACGATAACGTTTAATGCCGTGATACTCTGAACTGAATAGTTGCGGTAAATAGTAAAAATTTATACTAATAAATACACATCTGAATTAAATATAAACCCTAACGGAATACAAATAAAGGTTAATATTATCTACAAATAAAGATTGTACGTTTTAGATTATTTTGTAGCGCCATCTGTTAATTAATTGAGAAACTATCATGACTACATCGATTTATTCATATTAGTTCCGCTATTCAGTACTAGATGGCGGTGCATATTTATAACTAAACGTTTAAAATCTCATGTTGGTCTAAACTAGTTTACGGTTTATAACTACGACAGTTTCATGACGCTTATATCCCAGTCACCTCCGTTATGCTGACTTAAAAAGACAAAGGTTGTCTGTCTACCCCTTTTACCGCACATTCCTATATTAAGATCATCCATTACGATTGGTCGTGGTATGTGAAAGATGGAAGGGAACTTTCTAAGCCCTAGACCTCTTGAGGCGATAGAATCCATTTATAATTTAGGACGCTAGGTTAACTTGAAGTAACCTTTCTAATCTTTATTATTATATAACCAATGTTTTATTATTATTTACTATTTGCAATTGTTTAAATTCTTTTAGGTTATATCTGACTTATATTATCTGATTATATATAGACTGTTAAGAAGTAAAAAATCAAAAACAAAAACGAAACATTCGAAATTTAAAAGTATTCGTGTCTTGAGAACTCAATATCTTGATTTATCATTAATTTAAAAATGGATTGTTTTCTTGTCTATGTATAGAAATGACAATTTTGTGTTTACTAATTAAATTAAATTCTAGGCTTTTTTGAAATGAGGTTTTACGTGTGAATTAAAATTTTATAATTTCTTATTGAATACTCGACATTGGCAGAATTGTTTTTAATAGATATCTGAGGCCATTAATATATGAAGAAGAAGTAGAAAATTCTAAACAATTATTATAAGAGAAAATAATAATTATTATTTGTTAAAATGCTAATCCAAGTCTTTTATTGAAAAAAATTGTAATTCCTTTTTATATTTCGTTATGACAGACTTGCTCCTTGCTGTAGCTTTACATCAGGCGGAGTGAGGCCAACTTTCTTTAAAGAGCAACTCGAATTTAGTCCACGGTCGAAACAACACTAAAAATAATCACAATTCAGTTAATTTCGCGAATTGTTTTTTAATAGTCATAAAACAAAAAGATGCGAAACCCTTCTGGCTCGAAATCGCCGACGTAAATGTGTCAAGGAATTTAAAAATACATTTAATTTTTAGGGATATCATCCATAGAGACACTGCAATATTATTATTTTTCCAAATTATATTAAATGTCGGTTTAGCTAATCAAAATAATACTGATAAAGCATTTAAACTAGTTAAATCGTGTTAGCGAAATATCACAAGCTTAGATGTGTATTCCTTTATACTATAAAGTTTATATAGTATAGATCAGCGAATCTCAAGCTTTTTTGGTGGCGAAACCCTTTTGAAAAGCGAAATTTTTGACATAACCCCAAAATAAAAGAAAAAGTTACAAGCATAATAAAACGGTATAGGATTCAATAATAGTTTCTTGTCCTCATACGCCTTTCCGAAGCCATTGTAGAGTCTAACGATGAGCAAGCGCACGCCTTTAGTGCATACGCAAATAAACGATTTTCATTTCATTTCATTTCAATAAATAGTATCCGAAATAAATATTTTCTTTGTCACAGATCCCTACTAATATTATAAATGTGAATGTGAGTTTGTTTGTTACGTTTTCACGCAACAAGTTGACTACAACCGATCATCATGAAACTTTGTACACATATTTTTAGAGGTACTAGAAATAACATAGCATACTTTTTGAAGTGAAACTTCTTTAGAATCGTTGTGATTTCAAACCTGATGCAACGGAAAAAACGACAGGTAAACATTTTTCAGGATTTTTTTCAGGAACCGAAATTTTTTTTTCCGTATTCTATTTTAAAAAACTAATCTATGTAAAAGTCAAGAGGCCGTTCGCGGCCGGCTCCGAAGGCACCCCACTAAAAAAAAATGAAAATAAAATTAAAATATGGAACTTGAGCAATAAATTATGTAATTATGTTAAATAAAATATCTTTTAAAATTAATCAAAATACTTTCATTTTTAAACGAATAAACTTTGTAATTATCCTACCCTTGGTATATAATATATAAGTAGCTAACTAAAGTAACTAGTATTATATAAAGGCCCTAAGTGATATATATATTTATCTAACGTCATATAAAGCTGTAAAAAGAGCATTCCAATAAAACATTCAAGTTGATGTTTCAGTTATCTGTTTACTAAGGCCATTGTATGGTTCCGTAAATAGGTTCGAGTTTATTTATTTATAAAGCCTAGCTACAAAATTACATTATGACTATCCCTACTAATATTATAAACTAGCTTTTGCCAGCGGCTTCGCTCGCGTTAAGAAGTATTATTATTAATTAGATTTAGTTTGTGTGGCTTTACTTTTGTTTAACGTGTGTTAAGTAGTTATCACCATTCCTGTCGTGGGTCATAATTGAAAACTTGCTCCAGTTATTAACCACATATCTGTTAATTTTTAATTTCAGTTCAATCAGTCGAAAATCTAATAAGATTTATACAAACTTTCATCCCCTATTTTATCCCCTTAGGGGTGGAATTGATCAAAATCCTTTCTTAGCGGATGCCTACGTCATAACATCTACCTGCATGCCAAATTTCAGCCCGATCCGTCCAGTGGTTTGGGCTGTGCGTTGATAGATCACTAAGTCAGTCACCTTTGAGTTTTATATATATAGATGTGAATGTGAGTTTGTTTGTTACGTTTTCACGCAACAACTACTTAACCGATCATCATGAAACTTTGTACACATATTTTTGGAGGTACTAGAAGTAATATAGTTTCCAATTGACTATAGTAAAATATTGAGTATAGTTCTTTAGAAATGATATCTGATACTTTATAATGACTTAAATGCGAGCGAAGCTGCGAGTAAAAGCTAGTATATTGTAAAAAGAAGTACTATTATATAAACTAAATGAAATTTCAATTATAGGATAGGACGGCATGCTCAAGGTGATAAAGGGATAGATACTACACTTCTAATAAAATTACAAAAATACATAATTTAGATGTTGCACAATAAAAAAATAATATGAAATGAAATGATTAAATATAATTAGCGCTTGTATTTTATGTTTAAAGAGTGATAATTGTCACGTAATATCTCCGCCTCCTATTTATTGACATTTTGAAAATTTTTTTATTGGTTTCTGATATACTCAATACAACGAAGTATCTACACAAACAAACTATACACAATAACAACTTTAAATAGCTTTCCTGTAAAATTGAGATTTTGTAGATATCCTAGTCGCATTTCAGGATTAGTTTGAAAGTAATTGTACAATGTAACTTTTTTAAAGTAATTTTGTACCCCCTCAGCGTAGGAATTGTGTTTCATAATAAGCCAAAATACAGGAAACATCTTGATACTATCTTCATCCAACTAAGCAAAATTTTAATTTTGTTTTTTGTTTGTGTTTTTTTTTCTCCCCTCTTCCTTGCATCTATTTGGTTCTTGTTTTTTATTTTTATGTATTTTTGTAATTTTATTAGAAGTGTAGTATCTATCCCTTTATCACCTTGAGCATGCCGTCCTATCCTATAATTAAAATTTCATTTAGTTTATATAATAGTAGTCCTTTTTATAATATGTAGTTTTAATGTAATTTTGTAGGTAGGCTGAATAAATAAATAATAACAAACCAACGGAACCCGCTGAAGGATTTGTTCAGTTCGCAAACAAATTCCTTTCAATTGGTGAATTAATGAAATTTGGGGCAGTTAATTTTGGATACATATTTCGTACAAGTGTGCGCGGTTTGCAAAATGTTTCTTTTTGTTATAGCTTCTTTGTTACTTTATATAGGGACGTTAAGAGGGGAGGAGGGGTCATCTAAGTGTGACATTGTGTGACAAGGTTCTAAATTGCGTGACGTCAAATATAACATATCCAAGTATTAAAACATTATTTTGCTAATTTTTATACCTATATTGATTTTATTGAAAAAATAACGCAAATGGAAAAGAAATATATAACTATATACTATATATAGGTATCGATAAAACGGGTTTTTAATTAACCTATGATGAATTGATAAAACATTTATCTATACTAATAAAGAGAAAACATTTGATTGTTTGTTTGTATGTATTGAATGGGCTCCGAAACTACTGGACCGATTTGAAAAATTCTTTTACTATTAGAATCCTACATTATCCCTGATGAACATAGGCTATAGAATATTTTCAAAAGATGAAAATTTCAATAATGTAAGTCAAAATGTGTAAAAAATACAAAAAACAATCATTATATTGTGCACGCTGCGGAAATTATTGACAATAGAGCAAAGTGATGTACAACAATTTTATAGAGGACATCAATAACTGCTGTCACAATAACTACTTTTTCATGTTAAAATTTCAACTTCATAGTACTTTATCTTCATTACTATGCGAACGAAGTCGCTGGCAACAGCTAGTTTTTTATATAGACGTTTATGTTTTTTTATATATATTAGGTATTTATAATCGTATTTAAAAAAAAAAAACAATATTCGTTGTAGTGTTAGGCGTTCTTTTGTTTTTCTGTTGCCATGTGATCTGTTTATAGTCTATTAAATGTTATTTTAGAAAAGAATCATCTTTGTTATATCTGTCTATATAAATATATGCACGTACACATATAGCAATGTCTTAGGGGTTTCGAATTTGTTTTTAAACTGCGACAGTCTGTTGTAAAATAATAAATACAAACTATATATAGGTACAAAAGATTCATTTATTAACACTAGATTTACCAGACCAGTCAAAATTACTGGTCTTGCAAGATCACATTACAATTCCTACCGCGTGTAACATTTTCTTTAATTCTTCTAATCTTCTTTAATTTATAACAGAAGAATTAGTTTTATGAATTTTATATATATTTGTAACAAATATATACTTTTTTGGTTTTGGTAGAAATATCTAGTGTTAAAGGAATGAATTTTAGTGTAGTGTTATAAAACTAAATATAAAGATGTAATGTGTGGGGGGTCGCTAGACTTTTTACTTAACTTTTTGACTTTTTCGTGGGTCGCCACATAAAAATGGTTGAGAAACGATGCCCTAGGCCAGGGGTCGGCAGACTTATCAACCAGCTGAGCCGAATATCAAGTTTGTATATTTTCCCATGCTTTCAGAGAGCCACAACATGAACTATATTATATATACTATAATGAAAGTCTAATTTGCTTCAGTGAGTTGTAAGAAAGAGGGAGAGAATTAAGAGAGAGTTGCCAGATAATCCTATGGCAAGAGTCCGCATGCGTTAGTCCCTAGGCTAACACAAGGAGCAGTGAAGTCACATATCGAATTACAATCATAATAGAATTCTCTTTGCGATTGAAATACAATATATCCTGTCGACACGTAATACGGAATGACGTTATGGATTTAACGTTCTGTTTGTGGGTGAAATAACCTTTGATGAACGTAAGATGGTTAAAATAGTCATAGCTCACTCACTCACTTCTACAGGGTGTTCAATTAATGTGTTATAATTTTTTTTAACTTCCAACTTAATTAGAATCTAAACTGCTACAATTAATTTAACAGCTACAATAGCTGCAAAGTTTACGAAATATCAGATTGCAGAAATAATAAAACCCTGATCTTAAAATATAATTCCTTGTACTATATGGTTTCGGGACAAGGACCGAAATTTTTTTTAAAGTAATTTATTTATTATTATTATTGTTATTTCTCTCTCTCCGTATAAAAAAAAAAACTACTGCGTAATTACGTTAAACACAGTCGTACAATTGTCTATGTTGTAGCCAATAGAGCAAGTGGACTGTATCAATGAAAACTTTTAAAATTATATTTACTCTATATTACCAATCTCTTATAATCTAAGCACACACATCCGTTCCCATTCGCAACCAACATCCAAGTCCTCATTCGAACGTCCCTCGCGTTCCTCTTTTCTTTCATTCCAAATTCAAATTTACAGTTTCATTTATAAAAATACTAGCTTTTACCCGCGGCTTCGCTCGCATTTAAGTCATTAAATAAGTATCAGAAAGATCTAAAATAATAAAGTGGCATTTAACCACAAAAAAAAAAAAAAAAATTCCAAACAGCTTAAACTATAGTCAATTGGAAACTATAGTAAAAAATATATATTTTTTTTAAATAAAAATGTACTTCTAATACCTTCAAAAATATGTGTACAAAGTTTCATGATGATCGGTTAAGTAGTTGTTGCGTGAAAAAGTAACAAACAAACTCACATTCACATTTATAATATTAGTAGGGATATGCACTAATAACATTGCAACCTCTTTTCTATCGACGACATTTGTATATTTAAAATTACCCTTGTAACACGAGGGTGTGTTTTGAAGACACGAGTGATAAAGATTTCGAAGTAAAACAATTCGGTTGCAAAGAATAATGATGTAGGTATATATAGTAAAAACGCCCACAAAAACTGTAGATAGCTGGTTTTTGCCCATGGAGAACAATCTTATATTTTTAATAAATAGGCAAAAGCTACATCCTGTATATGAATATTATGGCATGGTCAAAACTAGGTATAAGTAAGTCAATGGGTCTTTATAACATTCCAAAAATACATCTTTTACGATTGTAATAAAAGCGATTTTCACCTGCATTCTTCGGAATATTAAGTGCTGTTTCGTCCAAGGTTTGTAATGTGAAAAACATTGGTTTCATGGCTTATTTCAGTTGGCGCCAACGAGATTATATTCAGGCTTGTATATCGAATGAAATGAAAATCGTTTATTAGCATAGGCACTTTATGCGCTTGCTCATCGTCAGAATCTATAATGGCTTCGGAAAGGCGTATGACGAGAAGAAGACCACAAGAAACTCGTCAATCGTAGCCTGTACATAAAATAATTAATAAAAAAAAACTGAATTTTCATTCAGAAAAAAAGTAAATAACATTACATAAGTCACATAATTCAGATCAGATCAGATCAGATCCACGGGGCAATCACACAGGTATCAGCTCACAATAATATGAAAAACTATGCCGGTGAGTAGCAAAGAGAGAAGCATGGCACACAGGAGTAGACCGCCCCCATCGCAGCACCCGTTCACGAGTATCACGTCCTGGACAGCCATCACTCCCGTCAATGATTATGTTGTAAGTCACACCACTAATTCTTTCCTAATTAACTAAATAGAATATAGACTTAACACTAGAACTACCAGCCGGTCAATATTACCTACTTTTACCATCCGGTCATCTTGTGCTTCAATAAATTTATTGTAGAATTGTAAAAAATTGAATCGTTTACAAAAAAAAAAATAATGAGTAAGGTTTTACATAAAAGTCTTCTGAAGAAGTTTTGAAACCGGTCATATTTTTATTCGTGTTTTTTTTTCCTCTTCCTTATATTTCTTTATTGTTTTTATTTTATTTTATTTTTTCATTAGTATAACATTTAAACTATGTATTTTTGTAATCTTATTAGAAGTGTAGTATCTATCCCTTTATCACCTTGAGCATGCCGTCCTATCCTATAATTAAAATTTCATTTAGTTTATATAATAGTAACTCCTTTTTATAATATGTAGGTAGTCATAATGTAATTTTGTAGGTAGGCTTTATAAATAAATAAACATTGACCGGTTGGTAGTTCTAGTGTTAAATGACAGTAATTATTGTCTACCAATTTCATACTTTGGTGTTCTCTCTTCTAAATTTTTTAGGGCGGAAGTCCAACTTTATTCGAAATTTAAAAAACAATTAAATTTAATTAAATTAAAATCTATTTTTAATTAATGTATCATATAGGTATATACGTATATACATGTATTTGTGTCCTCATAAGGTAATTTAATTGAAAAATGTTTTAATAAGAATTATATATATACTTGTGTCCTCAAGAAGTATTATTATTAATTAGGTATAGTTTTTGCGGCTTTGTTTTTGTTTAGCGTGTGTAAAAACGTCTTCATCACAGTAACTCCAATTTATATAGATATATATATATAATTACAGTTAAACCCCATTTTAAAATATACATTTTTTAATATAACGATAATATTAATTCAAATGAAATTGTTCATTTATACATGTAGGTAGGTATGAATAAAGTTAGATAGAAATATGAAAAAAAAAAAAATTTTAAATAAAGAAATATATAACGAACATTAAGCGTGCTCTGTATACTTAGGTACATTAATTTAAAGATACCTAATTTACAGTTAAGCAAGAATGTACCTGGGGGGCTACTCAGGCATATCCGAAGTTTCGTGATAAGCTTACGTGAATTTTGACATATAAGCCCGTGAAAATTCCTGTCAAATATCCGTAAAATAGGCATTGTGTGGCCTATCCGTCTTGACGTCGCTGTCAGATCTGTAATTTCTTGAATGATTACGTAATTGTTCCTGAGTAGGAAACGACCGTACTTTCATCCGAAGTGCGCCTGAGTAGCCCCCCTGACTGCAAAAACTAACATTATATTGTACAGGCTATGATTGGCGAGTTACTTGTGATTTCTTTACGAAATCTCGTAGATTCTGACTATGAGCAAGAGCTAAAAGGGAAAAAGAGCTCAATATACACAATTTAGTTAAAAAAACCTTGTAATTCCAGAGTCATGACGTTTTTGTTCTATTATTAGGTATTGACAACCCGTTTATATCGGTACAGCTGTTTTGTATTAATGACGTAGTAAAGGCATGAATGGGTCATTCGTCAGCTGAGATAAAGTTATTGAATACGTCATTTTAATTAATTCTGGTAAATCATATACCTAAAATGTATTGGTGATTCATTTACAATCGTTTTCAAAGAATTTCAATTGTTATGTTGGACACATACTAGCTTTAAACTGTGTATTTTTAATTTAAACAATCTAAACTAAAGACAAATAGCTTCGAAAAATTCGAAATAATTTATTTTTGTCTTCATTTTAATGGCATCGAATGGAAAATTGCAAGGTGGGGCGTGGGAACCTCCCATATTTCAAAACATCGCAGTGTTTTGTCTAGGATTTGCAAATTTCTCTAAATTCAAAAATCAACAGGATCTACACTATATGTTAATGTAGATAACCTTTTTGGCAAGTATATATATATTTTTGCTATCTCATATAGTTTTCTTTTAGCACCCCCTTTTGAAATGTGGGAGTTTCCCGTGCCCCACCCTGTATTTAAAAATATATATATTAAGTATTTATATATACGTCCCGCTATATTTAGGGCATCAGGATCTATATTAAGTATACATAAGCTTTCTGGCAATTGTTTTTTTATATCTCATATAGCTTTCTTTTAGCAACCTTTTGAAATGTGGGAGTTTCCCGTGCCCCACCCTTTATTTGTTATTGGTAAGTAAACCAGATCACAGCTGAAATGAAAAGAAAACGTGGACTTTGCTATGTACATCTAAGTTATAATACGCGATGTTTATAAATAAATATTCGTACATGTGTGAGCTCGGCATGAATTATTACACATAGGTGAGACAATATTAAACTGAGGTGTATGGAGGTTCTCTCGCAGTATCATCGCGCCTTTCCCGCCGAGCGGACGTGCCGTGCGGAGCGCGCGAAAACGAAGTGACGGTTATTTTTTAAAATAAAAAAGTTTACAACCGGCAGTGATTTATTCAGAATATGGAAAGTTGATCTTACAAATGATATTTAAATTTGTTTAAATTTAATTTATTGTACGAAATTAAAAAAAAATAATGGCGAATAATTTTATTATGTGAGTATGCTGTTTTTTTTTTAATTTTAATTTTATTGTTGTTATACATTAAAACTAGTTTGTGTTCGCATTTTATTTTTGAGTTAATAGTCGTTAAAATAAATAAAAAAATATGTTTAAGAAGTTTATTTGTGAGCGTGATGTTAATGTTTTAAATCGTGTTTATTCGGACTGCGAATGGCTGTATTGTTTCCGAAAATAATATAACGCAATAGTAAGCTACATAAAAAATATACGCGTTTATTATACTTCTTCTTTTATTAATGGCCTCAGATATTAAAGACAATGTCAAGTGTTCAATAAGAAATTATAAAATTTTAATTCACACGTAAACCCTCATGTCAAAAAAAAGAGGTTTATTAAGTGTATTTTTTCCTGAAAAAAAAATGACGTAATATTTATTTACTTATTCAAAAATAATTCAAATGAATTCTTATCGATGACCGATAAAAAGATATCAAATCGATAAATGTTTTGTCGTTGTTGCGTTTAAGATTAATGCATGTAAGATATGAAAATTATTATTATTATTTATTAATTATTTGATAATTGTTATTACGTTGGATGATTACAGCGACATTCGCCGAAGGGCCAGTATTTCAATCCTTCTTTAATTTTAAGACGGGATTAGGGAAAAAAAATTACGATATTTTTTTGTTTTTTTTTTGTTCCATTCCATTTTCAAATTAAATTTTTATTGAATATGTAATTATATAATATTGTATACAGTAATATATATGGTTTTAAAGGCGGTAAATAAATACATAATAAAAAAAAATTGCGATAGATTGCATAGAATTTATGATAAACGCTCCACTAAAATCCTGTTTCAAGTAGATCATTGTTTGAGCGTTCTTTCTGAATGCGACCTAATCATCCGTTGGGTTAGGTTAGGTCAGCGGTTCTCAAACTTTTTTGGCGAAGGAAAAAGCCTTAATATAATTATAAAAAACTGATTTATATGTATTAATGAATAATCATATTGCCATGTAATATTACGTAATATTTAGTTGGAATATTTAGATATAACCTTATAATCTCCCTTTGGTAGGTATTTTTGCAGTATTTTAGTACTACGGTTCAGCGGAACACACTTTGAGAATGGCTGGGTTAGGTTAATGGTTTTTGTTAGGCAAACCCCGACATAGCTGATCGTCCTATACACGCTACGACGGTCTTTCTTTACACTTAATCGTAGCATATGGTGGTAAACCGTTTTTATGAATTTCTGCAACTTAGAAAGTACCGCTCTTATTGCTTTATAACGACGTTATTTAGAGTGAGTCTGACGCTATATAGAGTGTATGATTTGTATGGATATTGAAACCACGTTTTAGGAAAACAATGTCGTTAAATCGAGTGACGTTAAATGGAGTTTATACCTACTATTATTATTATTCAAATTCAGTGAAAACGAAAGAATGCATGATTAATATTTATCTACAAAATTAATTGCATTGATAAGGGAAACAGTTTGCTAAACAAGCGAATAGCGTTCGTTTACGATAATTATTATGCAGTTTATGGAATTAGGTCCAAAGTTTAATGTCACATTCGACCTTAAGCCGGTATAGTGGAGACGGCTGTTGCAATTACGTCTGTCTGTAGTACAACTGTTACAAAAAAATAAAATATTGCCGAGTCTGAAGTGACGTTTTGGCAATTTAGTTTTGTTGAAATACCCTCAAAATATAATACTCCATCTTCTGAAAAAATAATTCTCAATAATTTCTGTAATACTCGATATAACAATGAAGAATTTATACAAACAAACTATGCACAATAACAACTTTAAATCGCTCTGTTGTAAAATTGCGATTTTGTAGATCCTACGGTATTGATAGGACTCTACACATCATTTAAATATTCAAATATCAGATAAAATAATGTTATCGGGACATTTAAAAAACATATATTATCTTTGATCTATATAATACTTAAAGATAATGTAAATTTAATTTTTTTTATAGGTTATAGAAGTGCATTCGATAAGAAATTAAATTCACCGACCAATATTCTGTTTTTATGAAATATCATACGAGTACTCCTCGCGTGCGTACACCTGTTTAATACCACACTTTAGTGCAGCCATTCTCAAAGTGTGTTCCGCAGAACCCTAGGGCTAAAATACTGCAAAATATACCTACCAAAGGGAGATTATAAGGTTACATCTAAATATTCCAACTAAATATTACATTGCAATATGATTATTCATAAATACATATAAATCAGTTTTTTATAATTATATTAAGGCTTTTTCCTTCGCCAAAAAAGTTTGAGAACCGCTGCTTTAATGGCATGGAAACGTGTTCGCACAATTCGCAATTGTAAATGGGTCAAGGTATATTCCTCGACCAAACCTTCTGGTACGCGTTCCAAGCTCCGCCAGCTTTTCCTAACAACCAATGTAAATACGCCTTAATGGCCGCGTTCGATATTCAAATAGTTATTGATACGTTTAAACGCATTCCAACGCGCGAATGAAAATAAACGTTCAAATTATCGTAAATTACAATTAACTTGAGTTTTATTTGGAACGCGCTTTTTCGGTCAAGTGGCCATCTTGCAAAAATAAATTATGATGTTTATAATTGTATAATCAGGGGCGCAACAATGGGGGGATGTCTGGGGTGTCAACGCTTCCCTACTTAAAAAGAACTAGTAACATAAAAGGTAAAATAGGTAATACATTTTAATTAAAGACAATGTTTCACAAACAAATCAACTTTTAAATTTGAGGATCTCTTTTATTTAGTCATTATAAATAATGAATTAGACTAACTTTAGTTAATTGGTTAGTTTAATTAGACTAAAGTAATACTTCTTCAGCTCCATCTATATGTATGTATGTATATATCTCTTTCCATCTTCACTAACTTATATCTCCCTCTCAACTTCCGTTCGCCTCTCCCGATCACACTTTTCGTAACGCTCTCGTCACGCAGTCGCCAGCGTAGTACTTCCCAAGTTTTACTTCAAAAAACATAAATAGAATGGTCTAATTATGGATAAGGAATCGATTATAATTAAGATCGTTGTGTTAATGAATATGACCAATACACAAACGGCGCCAAATACCAGACGTAACGTAACCGCGAAACACAGTTCATTAGTATGACAGGTGTGTCATCATGCCGTATTTAGACGTACGTTTAGTAAACAATAGGTAACACCAATGATATTTGAAAAATGATAACAATTCGATTTTCAAACTCATATTAGTGAATAAAATTTAAATTTAGAACTATGATTTTTTTTAAATATGTTTTATGGCAACGGGTTAAATCTTAAGCCAATTTTTTTTACATTTAAATATTAATATTTCTAATGGCGCCTACAGAGGTTAATGGCACCACAGAGATTGTAAAATACAATAAAAAACGTGTTTATTTAATTTTATTAATGTCTAGACTTGAATCTAGACAAATGTAGTAAACTAGATACTTTAAAACCTGTATGATCCACACTAGCACACCACCATATAACTGAGTGTGGTCACGTGATCATAGTAATATTTAGTAAAGAGTCATTCGTAATGATATATATTTTTTTAAAAGTTAATATTTATATGTACATACATATAGTATGTAGGTATTTATTATTAAAAAAAGTTATATGTCAATCTAAGTATTGACTAATGACAGTGAAGTACTTTTAATGAATTAGTTTCTGAGTAAGGTTCTCTGTATTTTTATTACTCTACATAGTCAGGATCAAGGTTAACACGTTTGCTCCCATTTCATTTGATACAATCGTACATCTCGCTCTAATTGTACGAGTGAGGGAAAGAGACAAAACATGCGACTCTAGTTCGTTGCATTTTAATGTTTTTGTTTACGTTTTCCAATTTATATATAATATTATTTAAAATTGCATGTTTAGTATTTTTTGTTCGTTGATAAACGCATCCGTTTGTGTGTGTTTGTGTGCTTTACTAATCAAAATTAATACGAACAAATGAGTGTTCACTTGAAATGTGTGCGATCGCCTTATATTTGTCGACTTTTCATATTGTTAGTATTATTTTTACGCCCTAGCAACACTGGGACTAGGTTAGAGCAATTGTTTTTAGTAAATCGAATTCAAATTCATTTGTTTATTTGACATAAATACGATTAGGGATATAAAGCTTAAATACATGAGAAAAAAAATAAAAAGAACTTCATCACACTTACAATTCATACATATTATATTAATTTGAGAATATGTGTTAAAAATTGATTGATAATTTACGCGGCTTATAATGGTGTTTATTTTTATTACAGTGCAACCTTGATACAACGATACTGAAGGGAATCAGAAAATAATTCGTTATATCAAGTAATTTGTTACAATGAGATTCGTTATACAGAGATTAGGTTGGTCTACGATTCGTTTTAACAAGGTTTAAAAGAATTATTAATCTCAGCTTTACGTAGGTACTAATCTGCTTTCCCTGTTATAGCGAACGATTTCGTTAAATAGAGGTAAATAATACTTTCTTTTTATATTTTGCAAAGATTGAAAATTCGTTATAAAAAGGTTTTTAACAAATGTATTCGTAATGTAAAGGTGTATTTTGCATTAGCTCTTACGGGCAGTTCTAGGGGATTTCGAAGAATTCGTTATATTGAAGGTCGTTACAGGTTACTCTGTATTTTAAAATTCGAACAGTCTATATGGTCGCGTCTAGTCTGAGCGATTGTTTGTCTTAGTCAAAAACTGACATAAAACTTCCGTAAATATGTGTAGGTATTTGAAATATTTTAGGCTTTCATCTTTGCTATGTTAATATAACAACATTGTAATAAACTATGTACATAAGTGTGGTATTTCAAGGCCTTTGTAATTAAAAAAAAACCTGTAGAGTCGCCATTGTTTTATGTTATATCGGGATAAATAAGATTCGATTTTTAAATTTATATAAATTGAAATTGTTGTGTTGGTATGCGTGAATATTATCCAACTAATTTAAAATAAGAATGTGGATTATTGTTGTTTTTTGTTTTTTAATTGAAAGCTGCTACCAAAATGACAGACATTCAGTACATAAATTTAAAATTACAATTATACATTACACTATTATAGTAACTCGCTAAAACTCTTTTTGTGATTTAAATATTGTATATATTCATCTCCTCAAGCCGGCATAGTGTAATGTATACCAGGTTACTATTTACTATATGTATGTAGTATATATATATATATATATATATATATATAAAACTCAAAGGTGACTGACTGATTGACTGACTTAGTGATCTATCAACGCACAGCCCAAACCACTGGACGGATCGGGCTGAAATTTGGCACGCAGGTAGATGTTATGACGTAGGCATCCGCTAAGAAAGGATTTTGATCAATTCCACCCCTAAGGGGATAAAATAGGGGATGAAAGTTTGTATAAATCTTATTAGATTTTCGACTATGATGAAGACGTCCGCTTAAATAGGATGTATTAAACATCTTCATTATTACGCAGACGTAGTTGCGGGCAACAGCTAGTATATATATATATATATATATATATATATATATATATATATATATATATATATATATATATATACATATATACTCACCGACATATTATTGTGGGCTGATACCTGTGTGGTTGCATCGTGGATCTGATCTAATTTTAATTCTTGTGAATTATGTGATTTATGAATCGTTAGTTATTTTTTTTCTGAATGAAAATTCAGTTTTATTATTATTATTATTTTATGTACAGGCTATGATTGACGAGTTTCTTGTGGTATTCTTCTCATCATACGCCTTTCCGAAGCCATTGTAGAGTCTAACGATGAGCAAGCGTACGCCTTTAGTGCCTATACTAATAAACGAATTTTGTTTCATTTAAAAAATTTAAGTAGGAGTATTAGTTTTGCATACCACTATGCCGGCTTCATCTTATCACTCCTTTCCTTACTTCAGAGTTAAAATATAGATTTTACCGCAATAAGGTTAGTAGTTATATAGAACGTTTCGGTTTTAAATGGATATCGCGCGTCACAATGGTATCTGAGGTTTTCAAGAACAATGGTTATTAAAAATAGTAATACTGATTTTAATTTGCGGTTTCCTCTCGACCTATATATTATTATGTAATGTAATTCTATTTAATAGGTATTTATAAATTTAAATGAAATTCGCATGAAATTATAATGCAGATTAAAATATATAAATCACAAGGAAGAGAAATATAAGAAGATATGACATATCATATGTCAAAAACCTAAAATATTTTTAATTTGTAAAGACAAACGCCACAATCCTATCAGTTTTTAAAGTTTTCGTCTTCAGTCGTCGAAGCGAAGCCGAAGCGACCACACGTATCCTGATGATGCCACGTGAAGTGGCGAAACGCGTCGAGACATGTTATTGCATGTTGGTGGAGGTTATTTTCCTTCATCGACCTAATGTAGCGGGAATTATAAGCAAAATAATTTTAAATAATTTCCTTTAATATTATAATAATTAAATTATATTTTACCCTAAAAATAAGGTGAAATCATGGTCACCCTATAATTTAATCATTCATTAAAATGTCAACAATGTTATCTAAGACACTTTTTAATTACGCAATAGGAATGCAGTAGTTTAATAAGTCAATTAAAAACATCGCGATTTATTTATTTTCCAAATAACTCCGCATACAGATAGACGACAATAGTTCAAACAATTTAACCCTTTCCACTCCAAGCCTTTTTCTTTTTATTCCACCAGCTCCACGCTAAAATTGCGTTTTTTTAACTTTTAGGGGGTTTTTCTTATATGATGAACTTTATTTTATGAGTAATTACAGGATACTATATTATAATTCTTAATTCTAATCTTTATAATCCCTTTTAAAAATCTCTTTTTTTAAAATTGTCCGCAAAAAGAAGTATTACACTATGTCAAGTGTCACTCGACATTGGAGTGGAAAGGGTTAATCAGTCTTGAAGTAACACCTGTGAAGTAATCTAGGATAGAAAAAAAAACGATTTAATTAAAATCGATATCTAAGATCGATCAAAAGACGATATCTATTGTTTTTATATTACACTGAAAATATATATTCGTGGAATATTTTGTGTTCTGAATGTTATATCTGTAGGTCCAATTAACATACGAGTTTCTTGTGGTATTCTTCTCGTCATACGCCTTTCCGAAGCCATGGTAGAGTCTAATGATGAGCAAGCGCACGTCTTTAGTGCTTATACTAACAAACGATTTTCATTTCATTTCATTTCATTTCATGGTAGTAGCATTATATAAAATTGCAAGTTTCCAACAGAGCAATTTAAAGTTGTCATTGTGCATAGTTTGTTTGTGTAGATTCTTCGTTGTTGTATTGAGTATCTCAGAAACTATTGGGATAATGTTAATTATATTTTGAAGCTATTTCAACAAAAAAAAAAAACAAACGAAAATTGCTAAAATGTTGTTTTGTTAATAGGACTTGGCGATATGTTGGCATTGTCTTTATCCCAAGTCAGCACATTGTACGTCTACATATTTATTATTCATCCTTGTGCTTTTATATGGAATTCGATAATCGAGTAATAAAATAACAATCGATTTCAATTGACCTCCATGGAAGGACCATGAACATTACTATAGACGTATTAATCTGACAGCTGTCATTTTGACATTGACGTTTCGGAATTAGTTTGGAAATATACAAGGAGTGCAATGGCTGAGTAAGTAAGCTCACACCACTACAATAAATGCTAAGAATAAATCCACTCAAACTGATGTTAAACATTCAATCATTATGTCAAGTGTATGCGCTTAAAATGTATACCTACCCTCGCTTTACATAATTAGATTTGAAGGAGTTGTCTTATTTTAAAATAGATTCCAATGAGATTAATATTTTGATTTATTTATTACTATAGCGTGCTTTTGTTACTATTTTTTACGATATTTATTATTACGCGATGCATATGCATACAATGTCTTGACCGCAACCTAGAATATTCTGTACTAAAAAACTCGTATTAAACAAGATTCATAATTTAAAAAAAAACAAAAAAACAAATATGACGTCGTTCTAAAAACGACATTAAAGAGAAAGAAAACAAACGTAACCTTCTAGAATGAAAAATAACATAAAACACAAACAAAACTAAATCAAACATATAATATTGTAAATAGTACGTATTAATATCGTAGAGAAATAATACGACTAAAAACAAAACATTTTACACATTCAATGTCATAAAACGAAACGCATAACTGTTTTGATTTTAGAACGCACGATTCATTTGTTTGTTTTTTTTTGTATGAAATTAATATTTAAAAATCGAACACAAAATTAATGCGTAACTACATCACATACAAATTTGAATAAAGAACTTCTTTTGTTTTCAAATGGCAGCAGATCAATTTGATCCAGATAACTATGTATTTTAACTAAACCTATGTAAATAATCAAACAGTTCAGCCTAGTTTTGAGATGATTATTTACATACATAAAAACTTGACTATATTACCTATATCAGAGACTTATCAACCAAATGAGCCGAATATTAAGTTTTTAGATTTTTCCAGAGCCGCAACATGAACTTTATTATATACTATTGTATTGTAAGAAGAGCCAGATAATCCTATGGCAAGTGCCGCATGCGGCTCGCGAGCCACCCCTGACCTATATAGATAACGTATTTATATTTGACGACTATGATTTTAAAAGGTGAGGCAACTTAACAAAAAAAATGCTTAATTGTTATTGAAGTATATATTTTTTTGTATTATATTTGTTTTCTCTTTAAATTTTCTTTGGTAATGGTAATTATTTAGTTATGTTTAGCGATTTATATACGGTATAAAGTATTGTTAGTAGTCTATTTTTGAGGTTAGATTTTATTTACTTACTAGCTTTTGCCAGCGGCTTCGCTCGCGTTAAGAAGTATTATTATTAATTAGGTTTAGTTTGTGTGGCTTTACTTTTGTTTAACGTGTATTAAGTAGTTATCACCATTCCTGTCGTGGGTCATAATTGAAAACTTGCTCCAGTTATTAACCACATATCTGTAAATTTTTAATTTCAGTTCAATCAGTCGAAAATCTAATAAGATTTATACAAACTTTCATCCCCTATTTTATCCCCTTGGGGGTAGAATTGATCAAAATCCTTTCTTAGCGGATACCTACGTCATAACATCTACCTGCATGCCAAATTTCAGCCCGATCCGTCCAGTGGTTTGGGCTGTGCGTTGATAGATCACTATGTCAGTCAGTCACCTTTGAGTTTTATATATATAGATTATTATTGTAGTGTTAAGCTGTAGCTTGAAGCTAAAGAATGAAAACGGTGCAATATAGGTATTTATTCTCTGCCTTCATGTATATTGAAGATTTACCGTCGGAATATTATTTCATCTACATGTCGTGCTTAACACATCTCTGGGTCATTGTAGCTCTCAGCCAATGACTCGCTATCCCGTTGCGTAATAAACAAAAGTGAATATTAATATTAATAAAAAACGTCTTATATCATTTCAAATAGGCAATTATAAATGTCAATAATAAAAAATTGGGACACGTCATATGTATCGTTAAAAGCAATTTGTAAAATGGCAACTTTAATTAATTTTTATTGATTTATAATTTATACGGTTTCAGATCTTGATGATGATGATATATCGTTTAATTTCTTTTTTTAAATAAGTTCAATCATTTTTAAATTTATATTCGATGTGAGATCAAAAATATTCTTCGCTATTTTCGATCAAAATTAAACTGAATTTTATTAATTTTAGAATGGTCAAACTAAACGTTTTGATATTTCCGACTTTTATTAATTTTGTGTAGTCTTTGGACCCGCTTATTTAAAGCAGACTCGCATTCATTAGTCGACTGGGAACGGCTGTGAATTATGTGAACACGTTTTTCAGTTGCAATAATAGCTATCGTATACGTAATTTTATTATCAAAATGATTAATTTTTATATTAATAAATAAATGTATTTTACATCAATTAATATAACCGTAAATGTACTTTTTATTATTTTTCATTATTTAAAAGTTGTGTATTTGATTGTTATTTGTTAAACGCAGCGGCCATCTTGAATTTTGGAAAAAACAAAAGAACAACGGCCGTATCTGCATTGGCCGTTCGATCGTTGCTAAGTGAAGTGAGATTAGCGAGTGATATTGTTAAATAAAATAAAAAAAAGAAAACTAATATTTTTAATCGTGTTTTTAACAGTCGTGAGTTCTCCTATCTCGCAGATACACGTGACGCCTCAGTCGATACTTAATAGTTATGTTACATGCTTAGTTTTATACTTTTATACAGGCATTTAACTCGAGTTACAATTTCTGTAACAAGAGCCGTGGCGTTTTATCGGCGTTGTCGGCTTAATGTTTATTTGACGTATACGCAAAAAAAAAAATTAAGTAATATATATTTAAAATACTGTATAACAGCGGTTCTCAAACCTTTTTGGTAAAGGAAAAAGCCTTAATATAATTATAAAAAATTGATTTATATATATTTATGAATAATCATATTGCAATGTAATATTTAGTTGGAATATTTAGATGTAACCTTATAATCTCCCTTTGGTAGGTATTTTTTGCAGTATTTTAGCCCAAGGGTTCTGCGGAACACACTTTGAGAATGGCTGTTGTATAATATAATTGTATTATCACTATAAACATTTAGCATGTACATGTTAAATTGTTAAACGGTATATAAAAACCTTGGTTTGTATTAAGTAGCTAGGTATTTTAGCTGGTGACGTCACATTAGAAAATGTGTTTCTGTTTATTTATCTAGAAAACTGGAGTATGTCTAGACTCTAGATATTTTAGCAAGTCACAACATGAGTAATTACTCTAGTGTAGTTATTAGAATTTTCACATTACGTGTTTTAGAAATTGCACGCAAACCGCATGCGGTAATTAGCGGTCGATGTAAATTTGGTTTATTTTAGGTATAACTGTATCTAGGTAGATGTAAAAACAATGTATAGGTCAAATAAATATAAAACAAATTGACAGTTTTACTGTCATGCAGATTTATTATACATACTCGTATATAGTGATATTTGATATTTTGGCTTTATTTGGTTATTTTGTCTCAAAAATCAAATTACTAACGATCATATGTCGGTTGGGAATATAAGAATATAAAATGTATATTTTCTTCTAACGGTTTTCGTTAAATAAATACCAAAAAATTGGTACTAAGGCGAGCTTAATACCATTGGGATTATCTACCAGCTAACCTTTGTCAGAGTTAGCAGTGATATTCGGTGCAATGAAAAAATAATAATAATAACTAAAAACATATTTATTTATGAGGAGATTTATAAATGAATTAATTAAAAAAATATTTTTTTAAAATTTTTGTTCTCTACTTTTTATAAGTAAATTTATGTTCTGTCAATTTCATATTAGGAATTTCAAATGTACATATTTGATTTTCTAGCACATTTTCGGTTGATTATTTTTCTGTGAATTTTATCATGAATTTAATTTAATAACAAAACAACGTGTCACGTTTATGTAAATATTTTAAGAAAGATTATGAGCTATGAAATGGTTTCTTGGTTACAATTAGTGCCAAATATTATCAATTAGATAAAGTCTATCTGATAACAAAATTCAGGTCAAGTTCGATAAAGAATTGCGTCTTAGTAACGGAGCCAACATGTCTGTCATTTGTATTAAAAATTACTGTTGTTTAAAGATTCAAAAATAATAATTAAAACCATTAAAACATTTCTTCATTTTATTTGACAACATCACTCAATAATCGTACTTAGCAACAACCGAACGTTCATTTTAAGTCACGGCTGCCGTTCTTTTGTTTTTCTCAAAATTCAAGATGGCCGCCGTGTTTAATGGTATGGTATTTTTATTTTGCATGAAACGTCGGTACAGGGATGTAAATTAATAACATAATACAGTTTCACATGTCTCACCAATTACTTAGCGTGCAAAAAAAAAAAAAAATTAATCAATTAATAACAGAATGTCATTTTACAATTATTTGTCAATTTGTATATATACATCAAATTTATAATTATTGAAAACTCACAAAATTATCAATATAATCATTAAATCGACAATCGTTAAAATTCCAAAAACTCTTTAACACTATAAAAACATCTTTGCGTCAGCCAAACATACAATCTATTTTTAAAACACTTTCTGGGTAATAATTTAATATGAATCGGTAGTTTATTAAATATTTTATTAAATTTTTTTAGCAAAAAACAATCAAGTACACAACTTTTAATTTATACAAAATAGTTCTATTCTATTCTGTTACATTATCCGTATGTTTCTATTGGTTTTGGACTTGTCAAAATACAATTATACTTAATAATACAACACGCAGTAACTGTAATAGCGGCTTGTTCACTTCAACAATAGATATAATAATTAGAGATGTTCCGATTATGACTTTGGCCGACTAGCCGACTAGCCGATTAGTCGGTTGTAAATAAGCCGACTAATCGACCAAGCCGACTACGGTTTAGGGGATTCCCGTGACGCTTCGTTTACAGCTGATTCGCTGCAATTTCAGTCACTACTGACATGTGGACAAATATAAATAACAAAAAAAGTTTTTTGAGTTTTACAGCTCACTAGTTTGTCGATAGGTTCAAATATTATCACGCAGTATTTCAATTTATGACATTAAATATTATGTTAATTTGTTTTCTAATTAAGATACTAATTTTGTTTGATAAATGTCATCAATATATTTTCTTTACAAAGAAGTAATACATACATTTTATTGGGAAATAGACACAAAGTAAGAAGCCGGATAGTCGGCGCTTTTTACCGATTAGTCGCCGACTACGATAGTGGCCGGACAGTCGGCTTTACCGACTAGTGGCCGACTAGTCGGAACATCTCTAATAATAATATTAAGAAAGTACTAGATGACATTACTAGGTTTATTCAGAGTAAAATGCTTAATAATATTTGTTTTATACGTTAAATTCTAAATTATTCAATACTTCAATATAATTTGACATTTTATTATATAATTTTACGCTAAAAAATGAAGGTTTTTGATAGTTTTTTAAGTAGATGTAACGGATATCGGAAAGTGTATTTACGGTGATATTAATGCATGTTTATTTGTTTATAAGTATAAAATATAATTATTTTGATAATAAAGTATTATATATTAAGTATTAAAAGTATGTAGAAAAAAAGAAAAATTGGTTCATACTAATTATTGTTAAGAAATAAAACAAAATATAATTTTAATATTAAAATTGATTTAAAGGCCTCTGGTCGTTTTATATTTAAAAAACTATATCTGTCAAAATGGTACTTTGAATAAAAGTTACGTAAAGCCGAGTCTCCTGCGCGTGTTTTCTCGAAACATTACACAAAAACATAGAAACATTGGGGCGTGGCCATACACATTTTTGTATTCGTACACAATGTTTTTTGTTTTCCGTGGTCGACGGAAAGCAAAAACTTTTTGTACGAATACAAAAATGTGTATGGCCACGTCCCAATGTTTCTATGTTTTTGTGTAATGTTTCGAAGAAACACGCGCAGGAGACGCGGCTTAACTGGTGCCGAGGTTTTCTTTCTTAAATAATATTAACAAAAAGTAAAATCCACAAATCCTTTCAATTATGACATAGGTCTCGGGCTTGATTCCCGTTCAAAATAATTATTCTGTTTCATACAGGTGTAATTTTAATTAATTTTGTCTTTAATTACAGATTACCGATTCTGCTCATAGCTGGTGCAGCTGTTTACATTGAAGGCTACAACGGCGATGATTTACCTCCAGGTCCTTATTGCGGGAAGAGAAATGAATGTTGTACTGACAGAAGAGACTCGTGTTCTCATGATATATTAGGTAGGTTTTATATTTTTTTTTAGGTACGTCTATTACGTCTATCTACGTACAGGGCCGTCTTAGACTATGCTGGGGCCCTTTTTTCCACAATTTTTTTTTCACTATGATCTGCTTTATTAATCAAATATGTAAATGTATTGATGCAATGCGCCCGACCATAATATTTTGATATTAAATCTGAGAGAAATTGTCAGTCCTTCGGTCAGTCCTCTGAGGACCCTAGGCACTGGCCCGAGTGCCCTTATGGTCTTTATTATATTGTCTACGTAAGTTTTTAGTAAATTTATTTTAAAAAAATAATTTCTTTGCTTTAGCATACTCCAAGTACGGGTTTAAGTGTAGTTTTCTATTTAAAAGTTGTTTCTTTAAGATACAAAATGCTATTGTGACGAGTTCTGTAACCGATCGAGAGTGCATGACGATTGTTGTCCTGACTACGTGCCAGTATGCCTGGGGTTGCCGCCTCCTCTGCCTGTCAAATTGCCATGCCAGTACAAGGGTAAGCTCTACTTGCCCGGGACAAGCAGGATGGACAACTGTAACAAGTGGTGAGTGATTTCTTTTTTAATTAAATAGTGGACGAAACGCTAAGACAAGAAGTTAGATTTTAATGAAGCGCTTTTAAATACATATAAATGACATGAATTATGACAAGCAAGTTGATTTAGCTGCTGTATACTGGCATATTATACTAATGTCATAGTCCTCCCTACTATACAAATGTGAATGTGAGTTTGTTTGTTACGTTTTCACGCAACAACTACTTAACCGATCATCATGAAACTTTGTACACATATTTTTGGAGGTACTACAAGTAACATAGGATACTTTTTATTAAGAAATATGTATTTTTTACTATAGTTTCCAATTGACTATAGTTTCAGCTGTTTGGAATCATATTGATTCATTTCTGTTAAAATGATCTCTGATACTTATTTAATGACTTAAATGCGAGCGAAGCCGCGGGTATAAGCTAGTAGGCTATAATTTAACCTTTCCCATGCGATAACTCGAAAACCCTTCTGTATTATTTTTATTTTAGAACTATCAAATATTTATCTTTCCAAAAGGGTTCCGTCGCCAAAAAAGTTTGAGAAGCGCTGATTTAGAATATATATTTGGATTTTAGTTTTAATAAAGCTGACTTCCCTATGCATTTTCTTAAAACAAAAAAAAAACCCTAGTTATAGTAGGTAATACAAAAGTAAAAACAAAAATTTTTTTTTCATGACAGTGATGCCGTAAATAAACCAGATGCATCCCACACATATTGTGTAAACATTATTATAAATGTGCTGTACCAGAAAGCGGTAATAAATCCTTGAAACACTTATACAAATTGTTTTGCTAACAGATACGGTAGATGTGTTTATGATACCAAATATTTGGGTCACAAAATTATTTATACAGGTTAAATTCTTTCAGTGAGAATTCGAGAAGGTGACTCATGCTTAAAGTGACCATTTATTTTTTTTACTCAAAACGGGACATTGGTTTGTTTACGTCAATTGGTAGGTTTATAGTGGGCTTATCACGAATTTAGTCTGGCTTTCGAATCGAGCTGTCACAAGTAAAACGGATCCGTTAGCAAACGGGATCATGAATTTTTACTAACGACTAACGAGCACCAGCAATCTATCAAATGAACGAAAGATCGAGACGTTCGAAAATTAACAAAAAGTATCTAAAATATTGTAGTTCCAAATCCGCACGCGGTGGCGCTGCTCAAATTTCCATACAAATCGCTTGAAGCGTACTCGGTTCGAAAGCCAGACTAAAATTCGTGATAAGCCCACAGTTGTAAAGGGCAGTTAAATAGGTATCATGGCGAAAGGGGTTATTTAAATAAAACAAAGCCTTCGTCCCTTTTAAATATTATAGTTTAATCACATAGATTGGCATTAACGTTACATTGGAATGTAAAGTAATCACGATACGTGTAAATGGAAACAATCTATAGAATCGTGATTACGCGTTTAGTTATAAAAACATACAAAATATCAATACTCACATTTCATTTAGTTCAGTACTATTATTAACGCACATCAAGATAACACCTTCCTGTTTGGTGGTTTTGACCAGACTGCCTTTCTCGTCTGGGTGACAGATATGCGTCTACCCCTTCCAGCCGATAGGGGTCGTCGCATATCTGTTATTACTTAATTAATTCATATTTAAAGTTTTATTGAATTTGGTTGTTACACAGTGAAAAAAAAAAGAACTTTTTATTACGTTTTATTTTATTTATCAAAATAGTATTTATTACAAATTAAAAAAATAATTATACAAATACTCGGTTATTTTTATATTTTTCTGAGGAATAAATTTGTTTTTATACAGCTGGTGATGATTTTAAGTAAGAATAAAATTCTTTGTTTTTCATTAAATGTGTCACGCTGTTCTTCATCGAGATGTTTATTTAAATTCGTTTCTATCACCATTTTCACAGTAGAGTTTAAATCTTCAAATGTCACTCAGTCCTACGAAACAAAATAGACCAATCACACGCTTGCAAAATTGTTGACGTGATGTCTGACCAATTATAATAATCCATTGCAACTGTCTACTGTCACCTAGCTGTCATTACGTTCTGTTACACGCATTTATAAGAAAGCGTTTCTATGGTTACTTATTAAATCTCTAAATATATATAACTCAAAGGTGACTGACTGACATAGTGATCTATCAACGCACAGCCCAAACCACTGGACGGATCGGGCTGAAATTTGGCATGCAGGTAGATGTTATGATGTAGGCATCCGCTAAGAAAGGATTTTGATCAATTCTACCCCCAAGGGGATAAAATAGGGGATGAAAGTTTATATAAATCTTATTAGATTTTCGACTGATTGAACTGAAATTAAAGATGAGAGCTACTATGATGAAGACGTTTTTACACACGCTAAACAAAAATAAAGCCGCAAAAACTATACCTAATTAATAATAATACTTCTTAACGGGAGCGAAGCCGCGGGCAACAGCTAGTCTAAATATATATAACTCAAAGGTGACTGACTGACATAGTGATCTATCACTGCCACCAAACCACTGGACGGATCGGGCTGAAATTTGGCATGCAGGTAGATGTTATGACGTAGGCATCCGCTAAGAAATGATTTTGATCAATTCTACCCCCAAGGGGATAAAATAGGGGATGAAAGTTTGTATAAATCTTATTAGATTCATTTCATTCATTATTACGCAGACGTAGTTGCGGGCAACAGCTAGTATTAATATATAACTAACAGAAAGGCAAAAATGCAAATTAACGATTAAACTGGATATTTGATATATAAGTACATGCAACATATTACTATTTCATTTGATTACTGTTTAATAAGTAATGATCAGTGGTTATTGTTGGCTTTCGCACAATTAATGCTTGTTTAGAACTCAACGTTAATAAACGTAAAAAATCAGTTGTTAAATGTCGTTAAGTCGCCAAAAAAAATAGGTTAATTAATGCAAAAAATAATAATTAAAACTAAATGAATCCAACCCTGAATTGTGATTGGTCGAAAAAAAATTTAGCAATTGTCCCGTTTTATTATGATTGGCATTTACTAATTGTTGTTTATCAACTGTTATTAGTAATTGGGTCAAATTGTAGCTAAATAACTGACCTACCTTATTTTTGTGTACGGAGCGGATTTTTTTTTTATATTAGTAGCCCGGCAAAAGGCTCACACGCGTTTATTTTTAACTAATTGTAGCTTATTATTGCATTTATCCGATTAAAAATAATTCGAACCCAATGCTAACGCGTTCAATGTATACATTTCAAATGGATACACTTTTTTGTAGGTATATAAGCGATTAAAAGAGAAAATATAGCTGTGTCGTGAACGGTAAAGGATATATCTCTATCCCTTTCGCACATTCCTCATCTTCGACACGGTAAGAATATAGTTATCCCTTTCTAATGATTGTTTATTCCAGTCCATAGTCCAATCTGTATCCATTTGAAGATTGTCGATTGTTCTAGAACAGCCATTCTCAAAGTGTGTTCCGCGGAACCCTAGGGCTAAAATACTGCAAAAAGTACCTACCAAAGGGAGATTATAAGGTTACATCTAAATATTACGTAATATAACATTGCAATATGATTATTCATAAATACATATAAATCAGTTTTTTATAATTATATTAAGGCTTTTTCCTTCGCCAAAAAAGTTTGAGAACCGTTGATCTAGAATTTGTATTTTTGTTTAGTTTAACACAAGGATAAGTACGTCATTAGACCAACACTTAACCTTAAGCAAAGCCTTCGTAATGTAACACCGGCATATATTTTACAGTCACGCTCTTGTTAAGATATTTCCGAATACTACATTGTCGTATTTCGCAACCAAAGTAGCTTCATTATTATGTTCAGGTTTTGAGACTAGCATGAGAGGTTTTTTCAAATGAATTAATTATAATAATTCTTTATTGCACTATAAAAAACATGTCACAATGACTAGCTTAATGCGATTTGGCTTTCTCTACCTAACTAACCATTAGGAGAGGAATGCAGTGATTGAGGCACAGATGTAATTAATAAAAATAAAAATACTAGAGATGTTCCGACTATCCGGCCACTATCGTAGTCGGCGACTAATCGGTAAAAAGCGCCGACTATCCGGCTTCTTGCTTTGTGTCTATTTCTCAATAAAATGTATGCGTTACTTCCTTGTAAAGAAAATATATTGATGACATTTATCAAATAAAATTAGTATCTTAATTAAAAAACAAGTCAACATAATATTTAATGACATATATTGCAATTCTACGTGATGATATTTGAAACTATCGTCAAACTAGTGAGCTGTAAAACTCAAAAAACTTTTTTTGTTATTTATATTTGTCCACATGTCAGTAGTGACTGAAATTGCAGCGAATCAGCTGTAAACGAAGCGTCACGGGAATCCCCTAAACCGTAGTCGGCTTGGCCGATTAGTTGGCCGACTAATCAGCTAGTCGGCCAAAGTCATAATCGGCACATCTCTAATAAATACATAATAACAGGTATATATATCAATATATACTTATATAAAATAAAATAGATATTTATTATTCTGCGTGTCAAGTTGAAAAGCTTGTTTGAGCTTGAAAGAGTTCAATGTTGGTGATTGTCTTGTTGTAAGTGGCAGCTTGTTCCGCTGAAACAGAAAATGGAGAGAAATATTTAACTGAAGAGTGAGTAGGAATTTTAAATTGATTATACGCAGAGTGAAGTGAACAAGAATGAGAATCACATAAGAATTAATGGTTTATTTATTTATATTGTTGTATGTATTGGTATTGACTATTGTAAAATTTGTTGGACCGTCTTAATATATATCCAGGTGAATACATTAATTATTAAGGGAAATTATTTAAAATTATTTTGCTTATAATTCCCGCTACATTAGGTCGATGAAGGAAAATAACCTCCACCAACATGCAATAACTTGTCTCGACGCGTTTCGCCACTTCACGTGGCATCATCAGGATACGTAAAGTGGCGAAACGCGTCGAGATAAGTTATTGAATGTTGGTGGAGGTTATTTTCCTTCATCGACCTAATGTAGCGGGAATTATAAGCAAAATAATTTTAAATAATTTCCTTTAATATGAATTTCCGCAAAGTAACGCCTGAAACAACCAATCCAATTACATAAATTATTATTTATTACAATGTCAAGATTTACCAATATAACTAGGTAATTAAATATTTGTATTATCGTGATACTGTCAATGATTGACTGTCAATGTCATTACTACGTATATCTGTATCTTCAGGTTCTTTAGTAATCTTCACTAACATCAACAAACATAAGGCTTGGTCACACCCAAGACTACCATAAGAAAAAGGTGATAGCGATCATAGGCTTAGCCACGGTGGGGCTCTGGTACTACTACTTACAGGTACCTAATCAAACCTAAAAAACTTAATTATCTAGGTACTAGCTACTTAATATCCGTAAGAAAGTTCACACTTACAAAAAAATTAACCGGGGTAAGACCGCGGGTATAGTTTGCTAGTTATATATTATTTTAGACTGCTGCCCCATCCTGAGCCCATGGCTGGCTGCGCCCATGATACCGCCTGTATCTTGTATTCCAATCTTTCAATGTTTTAAATTATCTCTATAATAGTACTAGGATATCAAGAAAAAAAATGTCAATACAATACGCAGTTAGGGTTTTATTTTTTGGAGGTACACATATATTATTACCATTGCACATAAAAAATCGCGTCGTTAAATTCAAAAATAGAAGCGGAATTAACGTGTTTTGAAAAACAATAAATTATGTTAAATATTATTAACATAATAAAAGAATTTTAAATAAAACAAATGACATTTGATGACGGCATTACAATTACAAAAATATAAATATGTTTTGTACAAGGTTTTTTGATTTATTGTTCTCTTAACGCATGCGCTAACTGTTCGTGTTTTTAACAAGCTAAATGATACGTTTAGTTATTGCATCATATGACCATTCTATCCTCAACAAACAAGATATATTTTTCAAATAAAACTGGTACTTGTAGAGATTAGTTGATTTAAATATGTTCTAACTTATTCAAATTAGCTAAATCATGGGTTCTATATAATATAAAGTATATGTATATCCCTTTTTACTAATATAAATGTGAATGTGAGTTTGTTTGTTACGTTTTCACGCAACAACTACTAAACCGATCGTCATGAAACTTTGTACACATATTTTTGGAGGTACTAGAAGTAACATAGAATACTTTTTAATTTAAAAAAAATTAAGTTCATGAAACGTCATTGTATGAAGTAATTTTTAAAAATTGATAATTCTAACCAGGCAATAAAATATAGTTATCATATTGATTCATTTCTATTGAAATGTTCTCTGATACTTATTTAATGACTTAAATGCGAGCGAAGCCGCGGGTAAAAGCTAGTATAATATAATAGAAAGACTATTAAATTGTAAGTTAGATAAGTGTGAATGAAATTATATAGTCGGGTCCTATTAACGTAGTAGGATCTACAAAGTCACAATTTTACAGGAGAGCGTTTTAAAGTTGTCATTGTGCATAGTTTGTTTGTGTAGATTCTTCGTTGTTGTATTGAGTATCTCAGAAACCAATGGGAAAATGTTTTTATTTTTCATAAAATGGAGAATTATATTTTGAAACTATGTCAACGAAAATATGTAAATAACTAAAATGTTAGTTTATATTTTATACTGTGAAGTAGGATTTGTAATATACAAAGTAACCTTAATGTAAAGACCCTCAATATAACGATTCCCTCGATTTAACGAATTTTTCGAAATCCCCTAGAACTGCCCGTAAGAGCTAATGCAAAATATACCTTTACATTACGAACACGTTTGTTAAAGACCTTTTTATAACGAATTTTCAATCTTTGCAAAATATAAAAAGAAAGTATTATTTACCTCTATTTAACGAAATCGTTCGCTATAACAGGAAAAGCAGATTAGTACCTACGTAAAGCTGAGATTAATAATTTTTTTAAACCTTGTTAGAACGAATCGTAGACTAAACTAGCCTTTGTATAGCGAACCTCATTGTAACAAATTACTTGATATAACGAATTATTTTCTGATTCCCTTCAGTATCGTTGTATCATGGGTACGCTGTGTTTGTGTTGTTTTTCTAGTCCTAGCTTAGAGTTAGGGCATAATAGGGATGTTAATTGAAATTACAAATAAAATGTAAAGCGTGATCTGTATCTTTATTTTAAATTGACCGTGAACATGGCCTACTAATGTTCAGGTGAAAAATGCATTTGAAGTTATACATGTAAACAAAATCCTCCTTGTAGCTTAGGAGATAAAGTCGATAATAATATTGAAATAGTTTAAATAGAAGTGTTGTTTTAAATAACTCGGTCGAAGAATGCAATCTATCACTCGCGTTGGCAAGTGGCCCGCGACTACTAACTAATAAATAGTGTTGTTTTAATGTTTTAATAAAATCGATACAAGAAAAATCACACGATTTGAATTATTAGTATAGTTTAAAAAACGAATCGGGTTTCAAGATTAATTTTATAATATTTAGTCTGGTAACAATTATCAACTGTCACTTTGAAATTTTTAAATTTCGAATCGGAAGAAAAAAAAACAATTGAATGACATTAAATCTTTTGTGTTGTTTTTTTTTCTTATACAGAAAGCATTTGATATTTTTTTAATTTGTACAGAAGATGAATATTGAAATTTGTCACTTTTTTTTGTTATTATCGAAATAAATTAAACTAATTATTTTATTAATATTATTTTTCTTATATACTTTACAACACTCATTACGAAGCCCTTAGTATGTTATAATAGAAAGAGAAGTGATTATTACACGTACTATATATCTGTAATAAAGGTTCTCTCCAATCAAGAACCTTATGTATATGTAAGAATGATTATATTTTTATTGTAAATAGTTTTGTAATGTTAGTGCATGGGCGTACAATCTGATTGTTATAATTCTTAGTACGATGTTAATTCCTAGTCTAGTTGTAGAGCCCCGTTTGTGGATCCAATACATAAATAAATAAATAAAATGTACTGCAGTTTAATAGAGGACAAAGTGTGGTCATATGCCAGACTATAACAATGTCATAAAGATGTATTTAAACATAAAATTCACGTAAACAACTTATATTAAGGGAATATTATGTTAAAAATAAATTTCAGTAATAAAAACCCACCTTTACGATCGAATTTCATTAAAAACATCTACGCCTTTTGAATAACTAATGGTAATTGAGTTTGGCAGACGCGCAATGTTGTGTCAATAAATGTTTTTAGTAATCCACAACAGTACAAGGATACAGAAATAGTTAGGTTAGGTCATTTTGGTATATATATTTTGGTATAATACCCCGCTTTACGCGACCCCGTTATGCGCAGTTTCACTATAACGCGAAATTCATATTTATTATTAAATTACGCGAAAGAGTGCGTATAAACATAATGTAGTCATCAACTTCTCTATGGTCGCGGGAATTTTAGTTTTTTCCGGAACGTATCCCTCGCGTAAAGCGGGGCATTACTGTATACCTATATAGGTTACTAGCTTTTACCCGCGGCTTCGCTCGTATTTAAGTCATTAAATAAGTATTAGAGATCATTTCAATAGAAATGAATCAATATGATTCCAAACAGCTGAAACTATAGTCACTTAGAAAATATAGTAAAAAATAATATATTTTTTTAATAAAAAGCATCCTATGTTACTTCTAGTACCTCCAAAAATATGTGTACAAAGTTTCATGATGATCGGTTAAGTAGTTGTTGCGTGAAAACGTAACAAACAAACTCACATTCACATTTATAATGTTAGTAAGGATGTACATACATATGTATATACTAATATTATAAAGAGGAAAGATTTGTATGTACGAGGTGTGTTCAGAAAATAAAGGGAATTTTTAAATTTCGCGGGTTTGAAGAGTCTCATTGTCAACATTTTTTTTATTATGTTGGTATACATACCCCTGAAGTATGATAAAATTTTCAGCTGTATTGCTTACTTTGTCTGTTGCAACCGCTAAGGTTAGACGTGTTTTTATAAGCTCGGCGATTTTCGTTTGTTAAAAAAAATGGATCAAAGAATTTGTATCAAATTTTGCGTAAAAAATGAAATAAAGTGTAACAAAGTGTGTGAAATGTTAACAAAGGGCGTATGTATGTTTGTAATGAATTGGCTCAAAAACTACTGGACCGATTTCAAAAATTCTTTTACCATTTGAATGCCACATTATCACTGATCAATATAGGCTATATAAATTACAGGAAAAAACATAAGGATCCTTACTAAAACTACAATAATGTAACTCAAGGACAAGGTTGCCAAAAATTGCCATATAATCGCATATGCTACGAATACTATTGATGATAGAACAAAAAAATGTTCTACAATATTAAAGAACATATCAATATCTACAAAAAATATCTCGACAGCATATGTCTAACTATTGTAGTTATGTCACTATAACTACTTTTTAACATTTTATTAACGGATTAAGGAGGTCTCTGAACGGGCAGTCACGTTGAAATATGAAACATCATTAAACTTCATAGTAGTACTGTATATCTTCATTACTACGCGAACGAAGTCGGGGGCAACTGCTAGTATGTATAATATAAATGCATATTATTGACTCACAAATGAATCAACAATAAACAGCAACATATATAATAGAATTAATGTCAATGTCGTTATTTTATGTAAATATTATTATACAATATGTTTATTATGAATCAGACCTCAACTAATAATCAATAAAATATATCTTTTAGTCAAACAACTTGTCACGTTACAATGTAATAGTTTAAAATTTACAGAAAGATTTAGGCAATGCTTGACACATGGGACCGTTCGTTTTAAAGTTTATTCAAATAACTTTTTTTTTTAAATATATAAAATTTAAAATTAAAAAAATATATATTGCTTTAAAAATAATAATACTAATACAATTTAACACATAAGAAACAAAATTAGAGCGATTGGCGATCTTATCACTAAAACTAATTTCTTCCATATAACCAATTGTCATAGAAGAAGCAGTGTTAGTATCGGGTAATGCGTATTAAGCCGCGTCTCCTGCGCGTGTTTCTTCGAAACATTACACAAAAACATCGAAACATTGGGGCGTGGCCATACACATTTTTGTATCCGTACACAATGTTTCGAAGAAACACGTGCAGGAGACTCGGCTAAGACTGTGTTTTATAATTAAGATATAAATATAATATAATAAATATATATGTTTTAGAGAAACTTATGTGAAATTAATAGTGCGGATTTTTACGGATTAAAAATTACGGATTAATTATCACAATGTAAAATAGAAACAATAGAAGAACAGAAACGACACATGACATTAAAATTCAAATAGTTTTATACTGCATATATAAAAATGACAGACGGAAATAAAAATAAATATAGAAAAATTCCAAACAGTTGGAAACTATAGTAAAAATAATTATTTATTTTTTAAATAAAAAGTATCCTATGTTACTTCTAGTACCTCCAAAAATATGTGTACAAAGTTTCATGATGATCGGTTAAGTAGTTGTTGCGTGAAAACGTAACAAACAAACTCACATTCACGTTTATAATATTAAGAGGATTATTATTATTTTATTATTATAATTATAAACTCGGACACATTGCATATAAACAGTTAGTTATGCCTTAAACGACATATCATAGAGGACGAACGAATGCTTATTCTAATTTGTATATTAAATAGTTTTTTTGCAAGATATCTATGTTGCAGCAAATAAAAAAAAATAAAGTGAAATTATTATCTGTTTCCAATTTAACATAATCATCCGTTGAAAAGTAGGTTATGTAAATATTAGCTAATATTTTTTACATAGATAAAATAACTAATATTATCAGTAAATATATTAGTATCCACTTTTAAATGTCAAAAAAGATTAATTTTAATTTTCCTGTTGCATTGATTGTCCTACTTTTTTTTAGAAACACAATATGTAGGTTAAACAAATAATTTTTATGTCGCGAACCATGCAAAAGCAAAAAACTTAGGTAAAAAGTCTTGCGATCCCCCACACATTAATTACATCTTAATATTTAGTTTTATAACACTACACTAAAATTCATTCCTTTAATAAACGAATTTTTTGTACCTATATTTATTTTATTTATTTAAACTTAGCCTATTACAATAATATAATATTTAAAATAGTAATAATATGTAGTTTGTATTTATTATTTTTCAACAGACTGCGACCTCTTTAAAAGCTTGAGAAACAATGGTTTAAATTAACCCTTAGTAGCCTGATTTACGAAAGTTCACTTTGCCGCGCAAGTAATATGTCATAGATAAAATAAAACAATAATGACATTTGTTTTATTTTTTAATTTCGTTGGAAAGAATATTATACAACAGTAAAATACGAACAGCCAACCTATAAAAAAAACTAATAGTAATGTGAACATTCGGTTTAAAAGATTGGTATCAAAATTGATACTCTAGGTTATTAAGGGTTAAGCAGTTTTTTTTATTAGTTAAGACAGAAGTAGTGGGGAAAAAAGACAACTTTCCGTATGATAGAAATATATTTAACTCGTACTAAAAATATTTGTTAACGCGTCTATTATCTAAAAAAAAAACGATTTAACAAAGCCCTTAGTATTTTTATCGATATAACATAGTGACATCACTAGTTGTGTTAACGGCAGCATTAGTAAAGGTGACACTGTCTGTCAATGACATTGTAAACGTCAAATAAACAATTTATTACATTACATCATAACTCGTATTTGTTCATCGCTAAATACATGAATGTTGACCGTTGGCGCTTGCACGTACATTGGTACGGAATCATTTGAAAGATTAAACGTATTTTCTTTTTTAATTTATAGATCTAACATTTGAAATATTTTAAAAGATTTTATTCCCCTTTTTATGTTATAATTTTTTTTAAACCCAAAAGAAAAATATTTATTTCGCTGACTGGAAGAAATCACAAGAAACTCGCTAATCATAGCCCATACAATATAATGTTAGTATTACTAGGTACATTTTTAGTTAGTTTTAAATTAAGAATTTTTAAAAATTTATTTATTATTACTCAATAATACAGTAAAATAATACAGAGTAAGCGAGTAAGAAGAGATGGCGGTTTTATCGTTAAGAAGCAATCTCTTCCAAGCAACCAACTTTGAGATGTAGAGAAATAGCGGGAATTTAATACAATGAATGTAAATAAAGCTAGTACCTAAGTATATAAAACATGCATTACAACACGTCAACTGAAATAATTAGAGATGTTCCGACTAGTCGGCCACTAGTCGGTAAAGCCGACTATCCGGCCACTATCGTAGTCGGCGACTAGTAGTAGTAGCTTCTAACTTTGTGTCTATTTCTCAATAAAATGTATGTGTTACTTCCTTGTAAAGAAAATATATTGATGACATTTATCAAACAAAATTAGTATCTTAATTAAAAAACAAATCAACATAATATTTAATGACATATATTGCAATTCTGCGTGATGATATTTGAAACTATCGTCAAACTAGTGAGCTGTAAAACTCAAAAAACTTTTTTTGTTATTTATATTTGTACACATGTCAGTAGTGACTGAAATTGCAGCGAATCAGCTGTAAACGAAGCGTCACGGGAATCCCCTAAACCGTAGTCGGCTTATTTACAACCGACTAATCGGCTAGTCGGCTAGTCGGCCAAAGTCATAATCGGCACATCTCTAGAAATAATTCATTCTATATGATATTTTTACTGTCAAAGGACTAGCGTTTTGTTTTGATTTTCATTTGTTTTTAATAAGCAGTACACCTTGTAATTGTTATAACTACGCCGTGCGTGACATTTCGTGTCACGTGTGGGTTTTAAGGATACCGCAACTTGATTTATCATTTGTTTACCGTGCATCCTTTTAATTCAAATTTGGAATGCTGTTTTAACAAAAGACGATTTGTGGTCCATTGACACAGACCGCACAAAATAAATACTTGTATATATGTATATTTTTGTACATATATAGATATGATATCACTAGGTCGTGTTAACATTTTGTTTCTTAACCCTCCGTCGGGCGCGGCCGATCTCACAGACACAGCAATTATAGGTTCTATGAACTCTTTTAGTTTTTAGTCTGATTTAAAGGGGAAGAATTTTTTTTCTATAACTTTTGTATAAAATTTATTTCTAAACATTCCAATAAAAGACTGATTTTGATTTGCATCTTAGATTTAATTAGAAAAAATTTAATCATCAATTTTCTCAATTGAGCCCGTCAGCACGCTGCGGGGTTGCAAGGGTTAACATTTTTCATAAATTCTAAATTATGCATTTTTTACTAGTATTTTGTTAGTCTTGAATCATCTCGAGTATGCTGTCCTATCTTACAATTAAAATTTCATTCAGTTTGTAATAGTAGAAGTCATTTTTATAATGTTATTTTGTAGGGAGATTAAATTAATAAAGATGGTAAGTTATCTACGAAATAGAATTTTTTTTTATTTTGTATTTTTTAAATTTTGACTTTTATCAGACTAGACATATCAGCTCCATCGTGCTTACTTAAATCTACAAAACTTAAAATTAAAGTAGAGGCACGCTGATGAACCATCTTGCAGAAATCCCAACACACATGGTCTGCGCTAAACCGACATCCAACCCGCAGACTCTGTGCTTTCTCATCAGCGTCAGAGCGATTTAAAGTTGTTATTATTCATAGTTTGTATGTGTAGATTCTTCTTTGTATTGAGTATCTCAGAAATCACTTTTTTTTGAAGCTATTTCAATAATAAAAATATGTGTACAAAAAAAATCGGTTGTCTGTAAAGTCGGTTTACTGACGATAGTTGAACGTGACAACGTCTTAAGAAAATACTGATGGAATGGTAGCATTTTTCAAAAGAAAATTTTAATTTCATTTGTTTAATAGATTTGTATGTATATAGAGAAGGAGGTAATTGGAAATCACAATGAAATTGATCAAGATCAAGATCACTTCAAGCCTTACATGGAACGCCTCAGAGCGAGGTAACGCCGCATGTGTCATGTTTTTTCGTGCGTGCAGCCGGCTCAATCGAATTATAAGACGTTGTCACGTCAAAACGAAAGTTACGTCTATCTTAATACGAGTAGGATCCGATCCCAAAATTAGAATACTTCGTCCTATTGGAATCACATCAGGAATAATATAAACATTGACACAAAACAATTTAAAAAAATATATTTATATTAATTTCGACTGAGGATCGAATCCGTGAGTTCTACGTAAAAGAGTGCTAAACGTTACGTCATATGTCATTACGTCAGCTAACAATAATTTCTGTATATTACAATATGTATTGGAGCAGAGATTCTTAACCACGGTACCACCAAATTTTAGATATATAATAATGTTTTAATTTAAACTCATCTTTTTTTGCCGCCAAATTTTGAAATCAGAATCACTATATTAGGGTTTGTAGGCGTTAGGTTCACACTAACAAGGAAATATAAAGGTCAATTTCCTTAAATTTGCGATCAATAAAGAATCACAAATTGTTATACATATTTACGTCATCTCGTTTCTCTAAAATCGATGACGTGATAAATCCAATTGACAAATGACAATCGCTTTTAATCACAGAAAAAAACAGAATTCTATTTTTAAATTATATCGAAGGTTCCGTCGTTTTATTATGGATTTAGTACAGTGGGCTTATCACGAATTTTAGTCTGGCTTTCGAACCGAGTTCGCTTCAAGCGATTTGTATGGAAATTTGAGCAGCGCCACCGCGTGCGGATTTGGAACTACAATTTTTTTTTTTTTTTTTTTTATTGATAGCCCAACATGTGACCACACTCCGCCTGATGTTAAGCTAGAGTGCGGTCCATGAGTGGAATCAACTGTTACTACGGACATATGTCCGCGCGCAACAGTCGACTCCACTATGCCGGCTTGAGGAGACGAATGTGCTCTATCCAAACTGACAGGGCACACTCCTCTCGTTATCCCGGCTACTTCCAAGCTGATCCCGAAACGCGACTAGGTCACTTCACGGGCGTTCCGCTTGAAAGTGGTGGTACTTCCCCAGGACGGCATACTGGGCTAATGCCATCATCAGTTTGCCTACCACTCTTTGTGTGCCTATATTATTATACTATAGGCATTGAGCGACCAAAGTACATATAACAAAGTTACATTGGTACCGGCTTAATTTTTGAGAGATTCGAACACGGGGTCTCTCGACCGCGAGTCCGCACCCTCAACCACTAGGCCACGGCCGCTCACAAAATTTTACAATTTTACAAAACAATATTTTAGATACTTTTTGTTAATTTTCGAACGTCTCGATCTTTCGTTCATTTGATAGATTGCTGGTGCTCGTTAGTCGTTAGTAAAAATTCATGATCCCGATTGCTAACGCCAGACTAAATTCGTGATAAGCCCACTGTATGTATTGTTGAGCGCCACTGTGAGCGGCTTCGGAACTAAAGTAGGTAGTGATAACTTTGATTGAAACGATAGGGTACACTCAGATTATTGGACTAATAACATAGATTAATTTGAGTAAAAATATTTTATTGCACAAAAAATCAAAGTAGGTACGTACTTATTATGGTTGGTGAGTCATATACCTTTCCGAAATCTCTGCAAATGATTATGCGCAAGCGTCTAAAGGGGTTATGCAAAATAAAGGTTTTTTAATTGGATGTCTATCGAAGTGTCAATAGGACCAATGACTTTTGGCCATAAAAAATATATACAGGGTGTATCGAGAGTTGTGTAAAAAAATTACGGTAAATATTAAGCGAGAAATGAATACCTCTCAAAAAAAATAAATTCACTGAATAAAATTTCTCGTGTATGGTATTATCACAAAAAGAAATGGTCCATAAATGGCCGGCGGACATGGACACCGAGCGGTCGTAGCACAGCACGCACTATTAAAAATAATTTAGTGGGAAAGTAGATAAACAAAAGTGTTTTGGTGTATAGAACTTTTTTTTAGAACTTCCATGTTGTGTAAACAAACCTTTGTGGACAAAAAACAGGCATTATAACGAACACTTTAAAAAATCTGATAAACTAAGACAATATTTCAAAGTTTTTTCTTTCGATATTCTATAAATATTACAAATAAAACGATATAATTCACTATAAATAATAACTACATAACCATCCGAAAAATTACAAATCTGTCAAACTTTTTTTTTTCTCTAACTGGGTTAGTCTATGGAAACAATAGTGATGTGTACTAATATAGAATAATGAATGATCGTGGCAAATATTAGAAATTGTTACAATGATAAGAAATAGTTTAAATGTAAATTATTATAAATTATAATTATTTTTGTGTTATTACCAGTGCATTTTTTTAAACATTTAATAAAAGAAATCACAAAAATCGTAAATGTGGATCTGACAAAAAGGCATAATAGACAACACTGACCATCGCAACCACGCAAATCTCACTCGTTCATTGTCTTTCATGGCGTGTGCGCGTACTTTCTTCATCTTTGTTCTGCTTATTGGTTACTATTTTACGACGACTTATTTTTAAACATTACGAATTTTGATACTAGTGAATCTTAGAGTTACTCTAATTGTGACGAATCGAATAAAGAGAATTAATATCAAAATACATTTTATTTTATTTTACTTTTGATCAATTGATCAATCGGTCACTTTTATATATGCCCATCCCTAGATCTGTCATTATACCATAAATAATAGCAGTAGGTCAGTTTGTTTACATAACATACAATTTCTAAAAAAAATCGGTATAGTTAAAAAACTGAATCAATTTATTTACACAATGGTTAGGTTGTTTGCTTACTGTTTTTTGTACAAATCTTTGGGAAGAGTGTCTAAGTCACTCTTAACAGGTGTGATGTTTGTAGTACAAGAAAAAGGTGGACATTTGGAGAAAAATATTTTTTTTAATTTAAATTAATTTCTGCTCAGAACCACTCACCAAGTCATCTCCTAAAATTTTTTACACGACTCTCGATACACTATGCATTTAGGCTTAGCTTAATGTTATTAAATTCACCGTTCTTATTAGACTAGTGTTAATAGTTTTTATTTGTAAATATTAACTTTGTTGTCAATGGATCTCTAAAAACGTCAGGCATATAAAATTGTGACAATAGCAATCGATTACAGCGACAAACGACTGACATCATTTGGAGTAGCATCAATCCATTAAAAACTATTTTAAAAGCCGTTAAATTACTTTGTGTTTTTTTTATTGCTCCATTATACTTGTTCAGGGAGTTATTGATCATTTATTACGCCAAGACCAGCATCTAAAGGTCCATTCCTATTGGTTTAACTAAATATTTTGAAAGATATTGCACAAATTAAAAGAACAGAAGAATATAAAAATAATAAAAAACAAAAGGCGGCCTTATCACCGAGCAGTGATCTCTACCAGGCAACCAACCTTAGGGTAGTAAATCGCAAATTAAATGATAGGGTGCAAAAAAAAAAAAAATATATATATATACAATATATGTAGTATATACAATGTATCTACTAATACTAACATTATATACAGTGGCGGCCTTACCCATTACGAGGCCCCGGGCAGCAGGTCTTTGCGAGGCCCTTTGTCCTTCGTGAAAAGTATGTGTGCGAAAGTAGATCTAGTTGTTTGGTTTAGGTATTTGTCATATTTGACGAGAAATGCTAAAGTTATACAAGTAAATACAATTTGAGTTTTAAAATATTTTACATTAACAGTTTTAAAAAAGAAACTTTTAAAAACGAGGCCCCGGGCGATTGCCCCGTTCGCCACTCCCTAAGGCCGCCACTGTTTAAGAGTGCTACGTTTTAACACTAGAAAGACCAACACCGTCAATTTGACGGCACGGCGATTTCATTCTTAAATATTATACAAACTATGTTTTTGTTTATTTTCGTATTTTATTACCTTTCCTAATTTGTTATTGTCAGTTTAAATCCATATAAAAAACCATTATTATATTTGTGGTATATGAGATTCCTTTACGTCAATGTGACGGCAGCGATATTCTTATAGTAAACAAAATTGACGGCTGCGGTCTTTAAAGGTATAGTATGCAGCCCGACACTTCTAGTGTTAATTATATCTATAGGCATCTGTATCAAATTATTGGTGTAGAAAATAAATCACAGGTTAAATGGAAATAAAGATATGGACCATATAATATTTAGTGAAACTAAGTCGTGATCTTAAACTATCGATTATATAAAAAATATAAAGTTGGATTTAGTAATAATAATAATTAAGTTAGGTGACTCAATTATCATTTTTTAAGTAATAATATAGTTTCGTGACCGAGTACTATTCGCTTTGATTACTAAAGAAGTAATCGAATAGATATAAATGATTCGTTATATAAATGTCCTAATAGAGTATTTACTATTTTACACCACGTGTTTTGTTACAGCGAATGCATAGAAACCCCGAATGATGGTGCAACGTGGCGTTGTGATGATGACCCATGTCTGATGAGTGATAATGTTGTCGAAGGGGTCAACAGTAGACCTAACAGCTGGAGGGCTACCACATACCAACCTTTCCTAGGAAAGAAACTAAGCGACGGAATTATATACAAGCTTGGTAAGTGATAATACGGCATATAGGTATATATTCATAACGGTATAAACAAGAGGTCATGTCAACCTGAACGAAGCACATTCGTCTTCAAGCCATCGTACCAGAGGTCACACAGGACTACACTCTAGATCAGTGTTTCCCAACCTTTTTTGTGCCATGCCCCACTAGCCTTTCTAAAATTTTAATTTTTGGAATTAGATATGTTACAATGAGAAACATAGATCGAATTTTAAAATAAAACAATTGACAATGACAGAACGGTTTGACAGATAAAAATTAGGCACAGACATTGAATTTTTAGAACAAATATATATATTAATAAATAAATATATTGAACCTGGGTCTTTTGACAGCTGCACCAGACCGTATAATAGAGTTATATCTCACCATAACCTAGTCCAAAAGTAGGTTAAGTTATTTTTAAAGACGCGACAGACCGTTAATGTTTATTCGCCAATTGCCATATGTAGTAAAACATGTGCGAAAAATTAAACTAACCTTATTAATTCAGTTGTTTTTAATTAGAACTAGTTCTTTTTTTAAAATTGTTAGTATCAATGATTGCCGATGGTTCTTACTAGATTATATACCTTATAGCAGGGCTGTCCAACTGGCGGCCCGCGAGTACATTTTACTATGAATAAATTTATCACTAAATTATTATTATCAATATTAAAATTACTTTACTATGTGAAAATTTAAATCTAATTTGAATTTAAAGTAGGTACTAACTTCATTTCACTTAACCTGGCTGAATACAGCAGCAGTCCGTTTAACATCTAATGATGGTTGACTCAAAGTATTTGTTTTCTTCTTGGCCCCCGAAATGTTTGGTGAAGAAAATATGGCCCGCGGGCTGTGATAAGTTGGACAGCGCTGCCTTATAGTAGAATATAGTGAGAATATTTATAAACTAGTTTTTATTCCTGAATAATAAATATAGACAGCACTCTTGCTTCGTGAACATAAATATTGTAACTATTATTGTATTGTACTATCTTGAATATTTTTAACCCGACCAAAACCTTTAGTCATTATCATCAAAGCGGGAGTTAAAACGTTGGATTGTAATAATAAAAAATAAACAATAAATATAAATAAACAGTGTTGTGGGCTCGTGAGAAGTCTTTGAAGGGTTGTCTTTCACCTTAGTATGTATTTTTGCAAGTACCGTGATTCACTATTAAGCCGCCTATATATTATATCTACCTATATAGCGGTACCTCGATATACGAGTGTTTTGAGATACGAGGAATCGCACAAGACCCCAGCATGCGCCCTGATCTACATTCGCAGCAGCATACGGTGCTTTGAGATACGAGCAAGGTTACAGAACGAATTAAACTCGTATGTCGAGGTACCACTGTATATCTATATATTCAGACCGTGTCGTGTTATGTCCAGCAGTGAAAGTAGCTACCTGCTCCTCTTTCTGTACAAAATCGGTCTTTCTAAGTACATTACGTGGCAGGTCTGCTTTTAAATATAATAACGATTATTAAGTCCATGTTTTATAAGTATAAAATTGAAAGCTATTAAAATGTAGGTTAGAGAGGATACCAGTGAAAGTCTAGATTTCGATTTATGCAAATCTCTTTTAGCGAAAGTCACTGAACCAATTCTTTAGCATTTGAATAATAATGTTATATAATATAACAAAGGATTAGTAATAGTGAAATTTAAACGTGAGTACTGATTTTAATATTAAGAAACGCCATGGCATTTGTGGCAGTAGTCCCGGGTTTGATTCCCGGTCAGAATAAACATCGTTACATCAATATGAATTCCTATTAACATAGTAGGAACTAGCATCCTTTAATTCTCCATTTCGTGACACAAACAAACTATGCACAATGACAACTTTAAATCGCTCTCTTGTCAAATTGCGATATGTTTGTAGGACCCTAGGATTTATGTCCTATGTTAGTAGGGCCCTAGGATCTATGTCGTATGTTAGTAGGGCCTTAGGATTTATGTCCTATTTATTTTATTTGTTTATTTATTTATTGCTTAGTAAAACAGAAAAAAATAATACAAGTAAGTGAGTAAAGAGATGGCGGCCTTATCGCTAAGAAGCGATCTCTTCCAGGCAACCAACTTTTAGATGTGGAGCAATGCAGAAGAGAAATAGCGGGAGTTATAAATAGATACACAATATATAAATAGATACACAATATAATAAATATGTTAGTAGGACCCTAGGATTTATGTTCTATATTAGTAGGACCCTAGGATTTATGTCCTATGTTAGTAGGACTCGATGATATGTTTGTATTGTCTTGTCCTATTCCTATGTTTGATGAGTTTCTTGTGGTCTTCTTCTCATCTGGTCTTCCTTTCCGAAGCCATTGTAGAGTCTAACGATGAGCAAGCAAACTCCTTTAGTGCCTATGCAGTTATCCTAATTTAGGTGTTTACTTATTGTAGACCTGCCCCGACCAGACTAGACTAACCTGTTTATTTGTATTAAGAAAACCGAGAATCAGTACTATTTATAAACTTTCATTGATAAAGATAACGAAATAATTATAACTTGTTTTTCTTCAGGTACTCTACCTCTAGGCAAAGAAACAAAGCGCATGGGACCAATTCGTTATGATAAAGACATCGCTTATCCAAACCGATTTGATGCGCGCGAACGTTGGCCTGGATATATCACTCCAGTTCAAGACCAAGGGTGGTGCGGCTCTGATTGGGCTTTATCTATTGCTAGCATTGCTTCTGACAGGTAATATTGGGTCACTCACTCAATAAAGACTCTTGCGCATGTAACGAGAAGTAATCCCAAAAAAACTCGCCAATCATAGCCTGTACTGTAATTTGAAACATTTGGCGAGTTTCTTGTGGTCTTCTCGTCATATGCCTTTCCGAAGTAATGGTAGAGTCTAACGATGAGCAAGCGCACGCCTTTAGTGCCTATGCTAATAAACGATTTTCATTTCATTTCTTGCTTTATAAAAATTCAATACAATTACAATGTAAATAAGTTAATACCTAGGTATATACACAAGTAATTCATACATCCAATGACACTGTATATTATACATACCAACATTATACTGTACAGGCTATGATTGGCGAGTTTCTTGTGATTCTTCTCGTCATTTATCTTACAATAAGCCTTTTTAATGAGCGTTTGTTTGATCTTTTTCCAATCCAAAGTCCAATGGATACACCATTTGAAGATTGTCATCTGTGGGCTTATCACGAATTTTAGTCTGGCTTTCGAACCGAGTTCGCTTCAAGCGATTTGTATGGAAATTTGATCAGCGCCACCGCGTGCAGATTTGGAACTATAATATTTTAGATACTTTTTGTTAATTTTCGAACGTCTCGATCTTTCGTTCATTTGATAGATTGCTGGTGCTCGTTAGTCGTTAGTAAAAATTCATGATCCCGATTGCTAACGGATCCGTTTCACTTGTGACAGCTCGATTCGAAAGCCAGACTAAATTCGTGATAAGCCCACTGTACTTACCTTTGTTTATTTTAGGCACTTAGTTTTTTTTTATAGAAACATTTAACTTCATCTTAAAGAAACATTAATTAAATTGCCTTGCCTTAAGAACAAGTACAGTCCCTAACCTTTGTCAGTCATAAGTTCGTCACTTGACTCGAGACTAGGTACTTGAGTTTTATGAACTCTGCGCGTTTATTTTTAGTGTTTCAAGAAGGCGACAACTCAAGACCTAGGCACTTGAAGATTGTTTGTTTAAGTTCCACTTGGGATAATTGGAATTAACTCTGTGTAGCGAATGTGTTGTACATAATGTTGATCTTTTTTGTAGTGATATTAAGCAAATAAGAAAGAATTTATCGATATTACTATTGGAGATATATCGAATTTAGCTTACTCTAATTTAAACTTACATTTCTAAATAAATAAAAAACAAAAATAAGTTTTAGCGAACTATTTTCTTCTTCTTTTATTTTTTTTTCTGCCAGTTAACCTTTGGGAGATGTGAGCGGTGATGTTAATAGTACAGAAAAATAAAATAATACAAAATAATACACAAATAATTTTGATTATTAATAAATAATTACATTTCATTAATGGCTTCAGATACCTATTCTATTCTACAAATTATTATTACTACATAGCTAGCGTAAAAATTAATTATGTTTATTTAAATAAATTTCATTTTATAAGAATTATGTGCATACAAGAAAAAGAAGACGCTCTGCCATAGATATATACTAATGTCAAAAACAAACCATAGACAAAAGGCACAGGCTTTAAAATTTGTGTTCCAATATATTTTAATAAAGTTAAATATTATCTCTATAGTATTATTAGTACGCATTTTATTATGAACTAGTTAAAAATTCTATGAACTGATTGATACAGCTGAAATATGTATATTTAAAGCTAATTTTTTTTTCAGATTTGCGATTCAGTCGAATGGTGCTGAGAAGCCAGTGTTGAGTCCTCAAGTGTTGTTGTCTTGCAATGTCCGCCAACAGCAAGGATGTAAAGGAGGTCATATTGAGATCGCTTGGCCCTTTGCCAGACATCATGGGTAAGTTGTATTATAAGTACTAAGTAAAAGTAATTTTACAGCAGAGCGATTTAAAGTTGTTAGAAAGCATTCAGAAAATGTTTTATTTTTCTTCACTAGAAAATTCTATTACTTTTTTTTTAGCTATTTTAACAATAAAACGAAAATTAACAAAATTTTAGTTCCGACTAAATAAAAGAAAAGAATGGATATTCACAAATATGTTTCAAACGATAAAAGATTCTTACTATCGCGTTTTAAAATCTTTTTTACTACTTTTTAATCAGCTTTTCCAACTAGCGCCATCTACCGGTCAGTATCGGAATAGATTATAAAAATTGATTTTTAAATTGCAGTTTAGTGGACGAACAATGTTTCCCTTACAAAGAAGAAGTGACACGTTGCCCATTCAAACCTAACGGCGATTTAGTTGAAGACGGTTGTCGTCTACCCGCAAATATACCGCGAACTGAACGTTACAAGGTCGGACCACCTGGTAGACTGCAGAAAGAACATGACATCATGTATGATATTATGGAATCTGGACCCGTACAAGGTTCGTATTTTTATCGGGCAAAGTGCCAGCAATTCCCAATGTCATGATTTAAGTCAGAATCGAGTTACTGACCTTAATACAGCATATGTTGTGCGTGATCTTTGTTCTTATTTCAAAATCCAATTCTCGGTTAGAATAAATTTAAATTTGTAAATAGAATAGTACCGCAGGCATTTGTTTGTTGGATGTAGACATTTCTCTATGGTAGCAGTTGTCTATGCTCATCTCGTATTTAGTTTAGTCACATGCCGACTATAAAAAGAACCTCCTTTTTATATTGTATTTTTCAGCAATAATGATGGTATACCAAGACTTCTTCCATTATCGAGATGGTATATACCGTCTTTCGCCATATGGCAACAAAGACATGAAGGGCTATCACAGCGTCCGTATCATAGGCTGGGGAGAGGAGGCGGGACAGAAATATTGGGTGAGCTATATATTTTTAATAATTGTGCTATATAAGACCAATTATTAACAGTGCTTCTTGTTCGCTCGTCCCTAAAATAGTGTACGTTTAAGTCAGCCATTCTCAAAGTGTGTTCCGCGGAACCCTAGGGCTAAAATACTGCAAAAAAATACCTACCAAAGGGAGATTATAAGGTTACATCTAAATATTTCAACTAAATATTACGTAATATTACATTGCAATATGATTATTCATAAATACATATAAATCAGTTTTTTATAATTATATTAAGGCTTTTCCTTCGCCAAAAAAGTTTGAGAACCGCTGGTTTAAGGTTTTACCACAATTATCGTGACTCTTAGTCAGTAGTTCCGCTATCCGCTAACAGGTGGCGTTGTCTGAAATGTAACACATTTTATATTTCGAATTATTGCTTTTCAGACGGTGGCGAACACTTGGGGTGAACAATGGGGCGAAAACGGCTACTTCAGAATAGCACGTGGAAGAGATGAGTCAGACATAGAATCATTTGTGGTAACTGTCTTAGTGGATGTAGCCGTTGGCGCGCCGACGATTTAACAGAAAAACTATGACACACCACTCATAACACTAGTGATGTGCCATAACCCAAAATATCGATTAATTTACGACAACAAAACAAACGTAATTGTGAAGAAAAGTTTATTTCTTAATTGAAGGTTACATTATTCAATTACAAATTAGTTAAATAAATAAATTTACGATTAAAACGACTAAGAGCCGGTAAATCATTCCTTTTTGATCTGCAGTCCTTGACTCGAGTCACTTTTACGACACTACTAAAGAGTTAAATCAGAATTGAGTTACCGGCCCTAAGACGATCTTTAAAAGTGCCTTAACGTGAAGTGCAGCCTCTAGTGAAACAAACTCACAATAGAAGAAAACAATCCACGTATTTTTAGGTCCATAATTCAGTAGTAAGCAAGCCTTCAGGCCTTTGGAAATAATTTAGTACTTTTTTGTTTATTATCCCTATTCTATTTTTTCAACTACCCGCTTTCACTAGAGGCAAACATTAAGTGTAGATTTTAAAAATTAACTGCACCATTTAATGTCAATTTAAAAGTAAAAAATCCCATGTAATAATATATTTTGCGTAACCTTACTGAACTTTTTCAATATCTCTGATCTAAAGCAGAGAGTCTAACCCATACAGCACGTTCAGAATCACTACATTATCTTATAACACCAATACGATAAAAGTATTAAACAAATATAATCAGATTTTTAATTTTAGATGATTACTAAAATCAATTAAATCATTCAATTAACTATAGTACCCGTAGTACATCACTATCTGATTTGTCTACAAAGAAATTAAAAACCCGATTATATTTTCACAGAAACTATGTATCATATTATGTTTTAGTATTACATACTTTACGTATATCTTAAGTGCCATACTAATTAAAATAAAATTCACTTCATTTCTATTTGCAAATCAAAATGGGCGTCGAACATCTACATATATACTATCAGTGATTCTCAACCTGTTTTTTTTTGTTGCGGCAAACTTTTCAAAATTTGGCGGCACACAAAGAAAAACATTTCTTTAAATTTTTAAAAATCATATTATTTAATAATATTAACTTAAATAAATTAGAATTTCGAATTTCGTGGCACAGTTGAGAACCATTGCACTATTTCGATGAGTTTCATTTGCAAACAAAATTATCACCGAGCTTCGACTTTTAGTCATAGCCGAGTGACAAACACCAGCTCAGGCAGTGTTCACTCTGTTATGTCAGTTTGTTATAATCTTTCACCGCCATTTTTATCAGCAAAATAGATAACAAAGTTAATTTCTTTAATTTAACAAGCCATATACATGTGTATAAACAGAATATAGACATTAAAATTGTATAATATATATTTAAAAAAAACCCGTACTTTGTCTAAACAATTAACTTAACTTAATAAATCTATTTTTATATAAGAAAAAAAGAATGAATAAAATCGTTGCTTTTAACAATGGAACAAATAACAATAATTCTTGTGTACAATCTTATATATATATACAGAAAGAATAGAAAATAGAAAATACATTCACGACTCTAAAATGTGACATAAACAGACAGAGTTACACGTACACACGTCTTTCCAACGAGTAAACCAACCCAGAACTAACCCATTAAATACCAATGTTCCCATTCAAGACTACCCACATTTTAAATTGAATTATGTAGATTTGTACGTTGAAGTCCCAATGTTCACTTACAGTTACAAAAAGTTCGTACTTAATGGTTAAAAATCATGAATAATAATTAAATATAGCAACACTGTCGCTTTAGCATAACAAATATTTAGTCTGGCAACATTATTGTCTGTGTATAGAGTAACAGACAATCGCCTAGCATTTGTTTTATTTTAAATGAAAATGTACTGGATACAAAATTTAAAATTGGAACACAAATTGTCAATAATATTTTATAATCTACCATCCGCCGGTTTACTAGCTGGAAAGAAGTTATAAAATAGAAATTAAATAGTAAAATATAAATGCAATAGTTTGGAATCAGACGATGGCTCTGAGACTCTAGCGTCGATTTTAGCATTAAATTTAGTGCCACATACTAGTGTAGTAGGGCACAGCTTATTATTAGGGAAAAAATCATAAACCTTACTCAAGCATATTCTTAGTCTATGTATTAATTTGAACTGTCAAAGTGACAGCTGTCATTTACTGTTTTTTTTTTCATTTTAAGGCAAAGGGATCGAACCTATATAGTCAGTCACAGTATGTTAATGTTTTCCTACTACAATACGTTATAGACTTCCGATTAAAAATCGACTTCTTTTAACAAAGTTGGAACTGATATTTTGGCAATTTATATTTTTATGTTGAAATAATTTTCAAAATATAATTCTCCATATATGAATGGTTTCTCAGATCCTGAATAATACAAAGAAGAATGTACACAAACAAACTATGCACAATAACAACTTTAAATTTCGTAGATCCTACCATGTTAAAAGGACCTAGCGAAATTATCTATTTTCGTACAGATGGACAGGTACGAAGCATACTAGAGCAAGGTGTCTGAATTCAACCTTAAGTTTATATTTATTTCACTTGTCACGTGAGCTTAATCATGTTAGATTTAACTTTTAGATCTCTTATCTGACAGCTCGAGCTGTCAGAATTGATACCTAAATAACTTATTCTTAAGCAACTTTGTATAATAAATAATTAATAAAAATAATATATTGTGTATTTATTTTTTGGTATTTCTCTTTCAAAACATCAAACCTTATACATGGGTATACGTGTACAATCGACGATCGTCAAATGGATACAGATTGTACTTTGGACTGGAAGAAAGGGATAATTATATTCTTTATCATGTGTGAAAGAGATACAGATATCCCCTTTGTCGTTCACGACACCGCGATCGTTTCTCCTTTTATCGCTTATATACCTACAAGAGCTGTATCCATTTGAAAAACGCAGTGTATTCGTATTTCCATTCGTCGGATGAGCCCAGTGTTTTAACTAAACGGATACTTTTGAAGATTAACATGCGAATTACGAATAAGACTTCCATTAAAAATTTTGGCAATATAGGGGCCTTAAATAGTTAATATGATAAATCTCACTAATGAAGTTAAACTGATTAAATGTAGTACAAATTCAACCCACAGTTTGTTTACGAGCCTTCTGCTGGGACGCCCTCTCTATGTTTTCCGTGCGTATCTGTCGAAAAATCAATTAGATTAATCAAGTTTTTAGTATTGTGAGATGAAGGAACCAACAGCGCCATCTATCCGTCACTAGTGGAATTGCTATACAAAGAAATAATAAGATCATATAAGGACCGTTACAGTATTATTAACACTAGATTTACCAGCTTAAATATACCTATTTCTACCAAAACCAAAAAAGTATATATTTGTTACAAATATATATAAAATAATACAAAATTTCTTGTTATAAGTTAAAGAAGATTAGAAGAATTAAAGAAAATGTTACACGCAGTAGGAATTTTAATTTGATCTTGCAAGACCAGTCATTTTGACTGCTCTGGTAAATCTAGTGTTAAGCATATAATGTCTCTGTCTAAGCTATATTGAGTAAATAAAAAGGCTGTGGTAATCGTTACCATCGTCTTTCTGTATAACATAAAAAACTAGGAATTTATTTATTTATTTATAAAGCCTACTTGCTCATCGTTAGACTCTACCGTGACTTCGGAGAGGCGTATGACGAGAAGAAGACCACAAGAAACTCGTGAATGAAAAGGGAACTCGGGTACATTTATCGAGAGCCAGAAATAATCCTTCAGAGCTGCAGGTTGACCACCCCTGACATAGACATATAAAAGTCCCTGGACTAGAACTAACTAATAAAATAGACTTACCCGTAGAATCTGCATTTTCTTATGCAGCTCAGTCATCGAACCAGAAATGACTGTCAGTCTCTGCTTGCTTGTGGCTACATTTTCAATCTAAAATCATTATGGTAACACTTTAGTTGAGGACTCCAGAAATGACTAAATGTAAAATCTTTCTTTTCTAAAATGTGCCAATTTAAAAAAAAAAGACAAGCTATAATGGGCTATGACTGCCGTCGTACTTAATACAGAGCTAACTCTAACCTAACCTTTTCGTCATTTGTACAGTGGGTGTAACGGCACGTGTCCCACGTGCCGTTACAGTGGGCTTATCACGAATTTAGTCTGGCTTTCGAATCGAGCTGTCACAAGTAAAACGGATCCGTTAGGAATCGGGATCATGAATTTTTACTAACGACCAACGAGCATCAGCAATCTATCAAATGAACGAAAGATCGAGACGTTCGAAAATTAACAAAAAGTATCTAAAATATTGTAGTTCCAAATCCGCACGCGGTGGCGCTGCTCAAATTTCCATACAATCGCTTGAAGCGAACTCGGTTCGAAAGCCAGACTAAATTCGTGATGAGCCTACAGTTTTGGGGTCCTCAACTAAAGCCAAGCCTATGCCTTGCAAATTTAGTATATAAGTTAAAATAAATAGAGATGTGCCGATTAAGACTTTGGCCGACTAGCCGATTAGGGTTTAGGGGATTCCCGTGACGCTTCGTTTACAGCTGATTCGCTGCAATTTCAGTCACTGCTGACACGTGGACAAATATAAATAACAAAAAAAGTTTTTTGAGTTTTACAGCTCACTAGTTTGACGATAATTTCAAATATCATCACGCAGAATTGCAATATATGTCATTAAATATTATGTTGATTTGTTTTTAATTAAGATACTAATTTTGTTTGATAAATGTCATCAATATATTTTCTTTGCAAGGAAGTAACACATACATTTTATTGAGAAATAGACACAAAGTAAGAAGCCGGATAGTCGGCGCTTTTTACCGACTAGTGGCCGACTAGTCGGAACATCTCTAAAAATAAACAATCTCAATGAATGTCATGACCTCTTATAACTAACTTGCATTTGCTTTAATTTAATAACATACAAAAGAAGATATATATTATTTGCATAAAATGGAATAAAATGCTCAGGTGATCAAAGGCTTTTGAGCTTAATTTCTGAATTTCATTGTTTTACAAGCATATTTAAATTATATTCACCAAAGTATCTAATTCGGCATCATGCTGCAAATCATTGACACACCTCCTTTCCGCAGTCATTTTCGATAGCACATCGTCTTGTTTTTCACTAAAAATAATATGTTTAGTGAAATAATAACACTACTCATACTGATAAAGGTTAGCTGGTAGATAACGATAAAGTTCCCCTATATATAAATTTTGTGCAATAAATATTTTTTATTTATTTTATTCATAGCCCAGCATATGACCACACTCCGCCTGATGTTAAGCTAGAGTGCAGTCCATGAGCATAGACGACTGTTACCACAGACAGATGTCTGCGCCCAACAGTCAACTCCACTATGCCAGCTTGAGGAGACAAATAACACTCCTCTCGTTATCCCGGCTACTTCCAAGCTGAATCTTTATAATTATTGCTAATATATCTGCTAATCATAGTTATTTGATTCTAGCTATAGTATAAATCATCAAAATGGCTTCTTTAACTTATAAAATTTGATGGTTATAATATTCGTAAACAAATAGGTGATTTCGTAAAGAACAGAATAAACTTACATCAGTTCCCTGAGGTGGGTGCTAATGGTGGCGAAAGGTGGTTCGTATACCTCCAATAAACCTTTTGATATCTTTAACATGGTCCTATTGTTGTCTCCTTGTTCCTTAGTTCTAAATAACGATATATCTTATTTAAAATCTTTGCAATGTACTAAATATTAGATATTTGCTTAAATTTATTTTTATGTAAAGATGTAAAAGGTGGATTTGGGGTTATAAGTGTTTCTCTTCTTTTATTAATGGCCTCAGATGTTTAACGAAGACGATCTTGCCAATTTCGAGCATTCGGTCGAAAGCTTGACAAGAAACATTAATACACACGTAAACTATCATATCAAAGTGATATTTTTTCTACTTACTTATCAGGTGTAGCCATTTTGGATGCACCGTATGAATGGAATACAAATCACAACAAATAGCTTTATACGTAACCTAACTAAAACGCACTTCTGTAACTTACGAAATTTACAAAATCGATTCCGTACTTACAATTTTTTTAACAAATTGTTGCCACTTAAAAATACCATATATGTCTCACCCAAAAAGTATTTATACTAACAAATATGTTATTATTATATTACTCTTTTTATTAATGATAAAATTTGTATAATTTATTTTCAATAATATTAATTTTTTAGTTATGGGGAAAAAACCGGGACATTTTTATAGACGATGGCGGATTGTTTACTTGACGTTTGTCCATTTGCTGATAAATAGTTATTCTAATTATAATAGAAAGCTAACGCCAAAAAGCGTCTGAGCAGTTAATAGAATAAAAACTGAGTATTTTAATTATTAATATATCAAGCATCATTTACAATGGCGACCGTAGTGAGAAGACGACAGCAGCAGGTCGACGATTCCGGCGAATATTCCGATACGTCTCAAGAAAGAGACCAAAACAATTCGGACAACGTGAGTATTATTTAGGAAAGGTGTAGATTATCTGACACGATGCCTTTCAGTGGAAGGGTTAAAAGTATCACGGCCGCGCAACTTTCTCCCGCTCATTTCTTTGCGTACGATTGAGGTCACGCGATCTTTTCTAGTGGCCACTCGCAGCCGGTGTGTTTGGAATATAAAATTAGAATTAGTGAATGACGTGGCGTTTATTGTTTTGGCTAAGATGCATCTTTTGAAGGGCACTGATTGCTTGCAGGAGGCAGCACCTGATACAGACTATGACTCTCGGGACAGCGACGATTCTGAAGGTTCTGACCAGGAGCATGCTAATAGTGAGGTAAATATTGCATCTAATTTATTGTTTGTTTTAGTTATTTATAAGTGCAAAGATAAACAAGGCCAAATAATTTATGATAATTATGTTTTAATATTATTTGTTTATGTACCGCAGATGTCTCATGAAGACAGTTCTGCTAATGTCAAGTATTCGGACAATAATCTAACAACAAATCAAAAATTCTTAATACTCATGTCAAAAGAACCTCCAAAGCCCATAAATAATGTGACTCCTTGCAAGACAATTTTGTCACTGATAAATACCACACTTTTAATTTTTAGGAGGCAGCAAAACGTGTTGATGATGATGAGGACCGAAGTAATCCTCAGTATATACCTAAAAGAGGTACATTCTATGAACATGATGATAGAACGGCTGATGGGTAAGAACTAACATGACTAAGGCCTACACTTTTATGGTATCTTTAAGAAAAATACAATTAATGTAAATAAAGCTAGTAAAGGAAATTATTTAAAATTATTTTGCTATCTTTAATAACTTGTCTCGACGCGTTTCGCCACTTCACGGATCCTGATGATGCCACGTGAAGTGGCGACATTTTTAATGTTAATAAAAATAATTTCTTTAATATGAATTTCTGCAAAGTAACGTTGAAACAACCAATATAGCTATATACAAATTGTATACATAGACACAATCATCTCAGCTACTCTGTTTTGTCATCTTTAAACTTCTTAAATAAAAAACGTGTTATATATTGTAATGAGTTTTCAGTGGATACTAAGACGCAACACTAGAACTACCAGCCGGTCAATATGACATATTTTTAGCTACCGGTCACAATGACCGGATGATTTGTGCTCGTAAAGTATTAAATATAATTCAATAAATTTATAGTAGAATTGTAAAAAAATAAAGAGTAAGGTTTTACATAAAAGTCTTGTGAAGAATTTTTGGAACCGTTCGTATTGACTAGTGTTAAGACTAGATAAATATAAAAAAACAGATGGAACAACCAGTCTAAAAGATCAGAAAGAGACCCTATATTCATTAAAAAAAAAAGGTTTTATTATATTAGAAACGTCCATAAGTCCATATGGTTATTTAAAGCTAAAATGATTAATACAGTCACAGCTTTGATTTCAGGTCGATACAAATATTTTAGATATTTGGTCTATATATTACATGTTTGTGGTATCAGTACAGATGTTTATTATAATTTTATTTAATCACTAGTAATTAGGCTACAATAGAGCGCTTTTACTCGTCAAAATAAATACAAATATAAATTATTACAATCAATTTGATTTAGCTGCTGTATACTGGCATTGTCTACTTACATACTAATGTCATAATAATATATAATAAATCTACTATGACGTAGAACACCCATTCTCAAAATGTTGTTCCGCGGAACCCTAGGGCTAAAATACGGCAAAAAATACCTACCAAAGGGAGATTATAAGGTTACATCAAATATTCCAACTAAATATTACGTAATATTACATTGCAATATGATTATTCATAAATACATATAAATCAGTTTTTTATAATTATATTAAGGCTTTTTTCTTCATCAAAAAAGTTTGAGAACTGCTAACGTAGAAGAATAGTTGCTGTCAGAGGCGGCTCGTCCTAAAGAGCGCTGGTGCAGTGCACTCCCACGAAAATTACAGAAGTAATCTATATTTCTTCATACTTCATATATAAATTCGCATATACATATATATATGTAGCTAGTATAATAATTAATATAAAATTAATGCAGATAATTAACCAATGCTTCCAACCATCCGTAACGATCGCGTTTATAAATAGAAAGTTGAATAATTGAATGTTTATTACGGTCTATGAACATTCGATTGTAATATACTGTAACATTTTTTTTATATGTTCACGCCTGTGTTCGTAGAGTTGGAGGTGAACAGAACTTTGATTAGTGTTTGTTTTTTTTAAATAGTTACTCTACTAGGTACTTATATGTCTAGTTAAGATATTAACTTATTTAAAAATCATATTACACGTTAGATGAATATCTTATAGATCAGCGGTTCTCAAACTTTTTTGGCGAAGGAAAAAGCCTTAATATAATTATAAAAAACTGATTTATATGTATTCATGAATAATCATATTGCAATGTAATATTACGTAATATTTAGTTGGAATATTTAGATGTAACCTTATAATCTCCCTTTGGTAGGTTTTTTTTGCAGTATTTTAGCCCTAGGGTTCCGCGGAACACACTTTGAGAATGGCTGTTTGTTATAGATAATAAAGCTTGGACATAACCAATGTCATTTTATGTTTACCCTTAGGTATACAATAGGATGACAATGCCCCTATACAGCAGCTATTCTTCTACATCATAGTAGATTTATTATATATTATTATGACATTAGTATGTAAGTGGACAATGCCAGTATACAGAAGTTAAATTAAATTGATTGTAATAATTTATATTTGTATTTATTTTGACGAGTAAAAGCACTCTATTGGAGCCCAATTACTAAAAGTTATTGAATACTAGACATTGGCATAATTGTCTTTAATAGATATCTGAGGCCATTAATAATAAAAGAAGAAGAATTACTAAAAGTAAATAAATAAATAAGGAATTCTAATAGTATAATTTATTTTAGGGGTGCAGACGCTACGGTAACTCCTGCGGAGGGTGAATGTCCAGAGAAGGAGGGCGGTTCGAACGCTGGTGAGGCTCCCTCTGAACGTCGAAGGCAGCCCAAAAAGAGTGAGGTCTGCGACAAGTGGTCTCATGATAAATATAATGAAAATGAACAGGTGAATAGACGAAATTGTTGAGTCCTATTATCATTTAAAATATATTTCTTAATGGTTTCTGAGATACTCAATATAACGATTGACGAGTTTCTTGTAGTCTTCTTCACGTCATACGCCTTTCCTGTTGCTCTTAATTTGCATATTCAAGACAAAACAGTGATTTTTTTTTAGTGTAGGTATTTCCCATGCCCTAGCATGTACTTAATGGATAGTAAAAGATGGTGTTTGTTTCGAGTCTTGTTGTGTCCTTGTCCTGACCTGTTCTGAAACTGTCTTGGTTTTTTTTCAGATACCAAAATCTCGTGACGAGCTTGTCTCTATTTATGGGTACGACATAAGGAACGAGGAAGCACCGCCTCATGCAAGGAGAAACAGAAAATATGGGTGAATATTCATTGCTCTTTATTTGGTGTTTAATATTAATAATTTGGGGTTTTTGGGATTAACTAGTAGCTTTAATTATTAATTAAAGAGTGGTAGGCAGACTGATGATGGCATTAGCCCAGTATGCAGTCCCGGGGTAGTACCACCACTTTCAAGCGGAACGCCCTTGGAAGTAGCCGGGATAACGAGAGGAGTGTGCCCTGTCAATTTAGACAGAGCACATTCGTCTCCTCAAGCCGGCATAGTGGACATCTGTCTGTGGTAACAGTTGTCTCCACTCATTGACAGCACTCTAGCTTAACTTCAGGCGGAGTGTGGTCATATGCTGGGCTATTATTAATAATTAAAAAAAACTGATTTGACAAGGCTTCATACTTAGTCTAAATGATTTATTATCCATCAGTCATTGGTGGTTAGTGCAGAGCACTCGGGTTCAATTGCTGATCAAAACCGCTGTAATATATCTGTGTGGAGTGTCAAAATTGAGTCAGCTGTAAATTACGTCACGTGATTTTCATGATTTTTTGATCCCTCCCTTTACCACAGCTGGTCACATTTGTGAGACACTCCCCTACCTAGTGTGACGTCATATATTTTGCAATTTTACCCAATCTTTTGTTCATTTGATAGATTGCTGGTGCTCGTTAGTCGTTAGTAAAAATTCATGATCCCGATTGCTAACGGATCTGTTTTACTTGTGACAGCTCGATTCGAAAGCCAGACTAAATTCGTGATAAGCCCACTGTATTGTACGCCATTCTCGTATCACTAATAACTGTAATTAATAGATTTTTATTTTAAATTCTGCTCACGGAGGATACGTCACGGTTTACGGAGGTATGTATGTAAATAGAAATTAATTTATATAAACATGCTATAGTATAAATGTGCATTTACATATGCTTGAAGTTTATTTTGAGGTCGTTGGTCAATATATCTCTTAGTTCTGCATATATAGGGTGAGGCATGGGAACTTTCCACATTTCAAAAATTCGCAGGAGCAAGTTTTTATTTTGACATAACAAATGATGATTTACGTGTGAATTAAAATTGTATAATTTCTTATTGAATACTCGACATTGGCAGAATTGTCTTTAATAGATATCTGAGGCCATTAATAAAAGAAGAAGAAGTAATCGCAGTGTCGTCCCCTGCTAGTGTTCTCTAACAGATAACAATATTGTCTTAGGTAAATTTAGACCAACAGGTTCTTCACTAAATGTAAATGTATGTGTATATGTATCTATGTAAATTATGTTACTGTTATTATGTTTTTTATATATGTTATTTATGTATCCCTTCATATTTTTTCTTTTCTCTTAATATATATTTATACATAGGTTGGCTGGTAGAAAATGCTACCTAGCATTAAGCCCGCCTGTACTGTTATACTAAGTTTTAGATAAATAAATAAATGTGTATAACCTTTCTGATAAATAACTCTTTTTGATATCTTATATAGTTTTCTTCTACCAGCCTTTTGAAATGTGGGAGATTCCCGTGCCCCAACCTATAAGTTAAATTTGATCTTTGCAATTTTTCTCACTATTCTGCGTTGGAATAAATGATTATTATTAATAAAAATTGTGTTATGCGCAGTCGCGGTCCTAGTAAGTACACGAGAACGTGGGAGGACGAGGAGGCATATAGAAGACAGGCCACGACTGCCGTTAACAGAAAACCGCCTAATCCAGAAGACTTCCCAGAACTAGAGAAGACTGCTAAGAAAGTTATGTGAGTTAGTTATTGTTTAAGTCAGGTTGCAGTCATCTAGGCCAGTCATTCTCAAAGTGGTGTTCTGTGGAATCCTAGGGCTAAAATACTGCAAAAAATACCTACCAAATGGAGATTATAAGGTTACATCTAACTATTCCAACTAAATATTACGTAATATTACATTGCAATATGATTATTCGTAAATACATATAAATCAGTTTTATATAATTATATTAAGGCTTTCCTTCGTCAAAAAAGTTTGAGAACCACTGATCTAGGCAATCACATAGATTTCGATATATTGGTATTATTATTTTTCAGTAAAAAGGGCAGACCACCACGCTCCAGGTCACAGCCAAATAACTCGAACGAGTCAATCGAAAATGGTACACCGTTGCGAAGGAACGCGTCGATAAAGAACGCTAAAGCGAACGCGACACCCAAACAGAATTTAGCTAATAAGAATGTGTCGACTAAAGAGAAATTCGCCAAGACGCCGGTTAATAAAGGACAGGTGAAACACGAGAAATTGCCTCCGATTGAAAATTTTACTGTCACCTCCATGGTTAATAATGCTAGGTAAGTTTTTGTATAAGTATCTATAGTAAGTAGCTAGGTGTTGTGCTCCTCTACCCCCCTTTCTCTGCTCTCCTCTCTTCACCCTTATATATATTACTAGCTGTTGCCCGCAACTACGTCTGCATAATAATGAATGAAATAAATCTAAGAAGATTTATACAAATTTTCATCCCCTGTTTTATCCCCTTGGATCAAAGTAGATTTGATCAAAATCCTTTCTTAGCGGATGCCTACGTCATAACATCTACCTGCATGCCAAATTTCAGCCCGATCCGTCCAGTGGTTTGGGCTGTGCGTTGATAGATCACTATGTCAGTCAGTCACCTTTGAGTTTTATATATATAGATAGATAGACTACGGATATAAGACACAGTTATGCATGTAGTAGTGGGTAATACGGCAGCCAGTTAAAGATGATATTATATCATAGCGTTAAGTTATTTATCGCCTGTTTCTATTACTGTTCTTTCATTTGGTCTTTTCATAATATCCAAAACAGTAGACCAGCAGTTTTTTAGTATCGATTTAATAATTGTACAGTCGACAATCTTCTAATGGATACAGATTGGACTTTAGACTGAAAGAAACAATCATTAGAAAGGGATAACTATCTTATTGTGTCGAAGTTGAGGCATGTGTAAAAGGGATGCAGATATCTTCCTTTGCTGTTCACGACACCGCGTTCGTTTTTCTTTCTATCGCTTATATACCTACAAAAACTGTGGGCTTATCACGAATTTTAGTCTGGCTTTCGAACCGAGTTCGCTTCAAGCGATTTGTATGGAAATTTGAGCAGCGCCACCGTGTGCGGATTTGGAACTACAATATTTTAGATACTTTTTGTTAATTTTCGAACGTCTCGATCTTTCGTTCATTTGATAGATTGCTGGTGCTCGTTAGTAAAAATTCATGATACCGATTGCGAACGGATCCGTTTTACTTGTGATTCGAAAGCCAGACTAAATTCGTGATAAGCCCACTGAATCCATTTGGAAGCCGTCGTGTTTGTACGTATGTGTGTTTATTTATTGGCGTGTTTTAGCGGTCAACCAATAAGAAAGGTAAATTCGACTGTTGCGCAACAAAGGCCTGTACCAACCGTCCCATCTCAGGCGCAGGTCAAAAGGACCGTACCAGCTACTGTAAGTGTTTTTTTGTTTTATGTTTTCATACTGAGCGACTAACTTGATTGTAATGTATACACTAGAAATTTGAATGCTTTCTGCTGTAGGTGTAGTGTATTATGCAGATTTATTGATTTTATACATATATTAAGCAAATAAAATATGTTTATATGATCGGGTCTTATTGGCATATTTTGTTTATTTTCGTTTTTTGTTGTTTTTGTTAAAATAACTTCTAATTGTAATCCCATGAAAAAAAAAAGGTTTCTGAGATACTCAATACAATACGAATAATCTACAATAAACAAACTATGTGCGATAATAATTTTAAATAGCTCTGTTGTAAAAATGTGATTTCTTAGATATGACTATGTTAATAGGACCCGGAGATATGACCAAAGTCTAAGGGTAGTCTGTGAGACCGCACGTACACTGTTGAAGGTTAATAATTAATTTGTTTTTTTTTTAATATATAGTCGTCAAATAATGAAAAGAATAGCGCCTCTTCCCGCAACACTACTCAGCAGACGACGCCTCAATCACTGACGCATCAGCAAACACAAACTGGTATGTTTTATTAGAATACAGTAATACCCCGCTTTACGCGACTCCGTTATGCGCGGTTTCACTATAACGCGAAATTCAAATTTCGCGCTCAATTGCCCCGCATTATGCGAAAGAGTGCGTATAAACATAATGTAGTCATCAACTTCTCTATGGTCGCGGGAATTACAGTTTTTTCCTGAACGTATCACTCGCGTAAAGCGGGGCATTACTGTAGACCAGTGGTCGACAAACTTATTAGCTAAAGAGCCAAATATGAAAGTATCAACAATTAAAAAAAAAAATTTTGGAGCTAATTATGGAGCTTGTTTAGTAAACTTTTATTACACTAAATAAAACTAAATTTCATACTTAATAAATATTTATTAACACTAGATTTACCAGCTTAAATATACCTATTTCTACCAAAACCAAAAAAAAGTAAATATTTGTTACAAATATCAAACAACATATATGGTAAAAGAATATCTTCATATATCTTTCCAACACTTGTCAATAGTCTCCCATTTGAATTTAGACAGTCTTTGAATATTGAAAATCACAAAAATAAATTAAAAAACTATTTCATGGAAATTCTTTGAAACAACCTGTATATAAAAGTGAACAAATAAAACCAAACACATGGCGGCTACTCGAAACCATTGTAAAGTCAATATATAATAATAATAATAACTCTTTATTGCACACATTATGAGAAAATAAAATAAAAAAATAAAAATAAACAAAACAATAGGCGGCCTTATCACTGAGTACTCTACCAGGCAATTGGTAGTAAATTGAGAATTTAATTGGGGTATATATATATATTTTTTGTTTTTTTTTTTATATAGTTTATATTAATTTAAGTCATATTGTAATTGAGTACTTAGTATTTAGAAATGTAAGACGAATGTGCAGCGCCAAGACAAACCGGCACTGGTTTTTGGCGCCAAGGCAACAAATTTGTAATAGTTATTTTAAAAAATAAACGATTATTATTATTATTATTATTATAAAATAACAATATATAGTTCATAAAACTAATTCTTCTATTATAGATTAAAGAAGATTAGAAGAATTAAAAATGTTAGATGCAGTAGGAATTTTAATTTGACTGATTTGACTTTGATTTGTCATTTTGACAGGTCTGGTAAATCTAGTGTTAATGCGAATAATGTGCTTCCTCGGTAGATATTTGGGTCAGAGCCGCACTTTGCTACCATTAGAATAGACTAATTGGAAAATGCTGTAAAAAATATAAACTTTCCTCACTCACCTCAATGGATATATACAGCAGAGAACAAGCGACTCCTATATTAATAATAATGTTAATCAAAATCTTTAAAATATCTATTGTGTGATATAGAATTTAGCAGCGACATCTATCGGTTGCTGGCTGAGTTACTATACAGTTTTACTTGGTAGGCAGACTGATGGTTTGTTTTACTTCTCAACTTGTCTTAGCTTGTATTAAGCATAGTTCAAAACTTCAAACGTCACTCAGTTGTACGAAACAGAATAGACCAATCACATGCTTGAAAAATTGTTGACGTCATTTTTGACTAATGATAATAATCCCTTACAATTTGCAACTGTCTACTGTCACTTAGCTGTTATTACATTCTGTTACACGCATTTATAAGAAATTGTTTCAATCGTTACTTATTAATATATAAATAAGAGAAAGAAGAAATGCAAATTAATGTTTAAACTGGATATTTGATATACAACTATATGCAACATATTACTATTTTATTTCGATTACTATCTAATGGTTGCCGTGTTTGAAGATTTATTATTTATTAGTCAATAATTTTGTCTGGATTAAATGGAATAAAATGCATTTAACACTAGGTTTACGGGACGCGTCAATTTGACGCATTTTGACTTTTATCAGAGAATTACCAAAAACTTTTTAAATTTTTATTTTATCTCTTTGTATGACTTTTATTCATTGATCGAGGGAAATATATATTGAAGTCTATTTTCTTTAAAAGTGTTGAATTACTGAACTTGTCTATGTTGTATACCTATCTCTACGATATGCGTCAAATTGACGCGTTTTAGTAGAAGTAGGTATATAAAAGACGTCCGTAAACCTAGTGTTAAGTAATGATCATGTGATCACAGATCTAACTACTCTTATACTACTAGTATAAGTGGAATAATTAAAATCCTAATTGGAATACCGTATGTGTACAGGTACAGCTTCAGATACGAAACCGGGTGTGAAAAGGTACAGCAGTCTGCGGCAAAGGCCAATGGCGTTGGAGAACTATTCGCCTCAACCCCAGCATAGATATGCTCAAGGTATTGGAATTCAATTGGTTTCATATCACTCTTCGGAAAGTAGCTCATCAAATGTAATTACGTTGCAGAATACCCGCAGCAAGGCACGCAATCTAGTCAACACAAAAGCTCTTCGCAGATACATCCTCAGACTCTTCTACATCAGGTCGGTATTATGTTGGTTTATTAGAATAGTCATGGTCATATCATCGTGTAGAATGACCATGGACTAAATCGAATCTGAAGTAGTTGTGTGTAACCAAAGGAGTATGCCCTGTACATATGGAATGCCTATCTGTTATCAATAGGGCATGAACTAAACTAGTTTATTAAAATTATTCAACTAGGTTGTACGTTCTCAAGCTGGTCACGGTCCGTCTCCACCGCACCAAACAATACCGCAACCATTGCCCCAACAGCAACTTCCGCAACAACCGCTGCCGCAACAGCAACTTCCGCAACAACCGTTGCCGCAACAGCAACTTCAGCAGCAACCGCCGTTGCCGCAACAACAGCAGCATCCGCAACAGGTATTGTGTGCTATTAAGTTGATGTGTCCTTCTAAACTTGTGTAAGGGCTTTGAAGCTCATGGGTATACTTTTTATTCCAGGTGCGTCTAAATATGATGGACCAGCAACAGATGGTATCTCATTCTCATCCCTTGCCTATGCATAATATGCCACAACCCCATAATATAGGTCAGTATAGTACATAGTAACTGAAATGTATCTTATGACAGTAGCAAGTCTAAAACTTATGTTCAGTTTCAGGTCAATTGCAACCGCCTCCAGCTCAGGGTTATGCTCCTCCCGCTATGATGCCAGCGCAGTATATGCAGGTGCGTTTATATCCTATATATCAGCCATTCTCAAAGTGTGTTCCGCGGAACCCTAGGGCTAAAATACTGCAAAAAATACCTACCAAAGGGAGATTATAAGGTTACATCTAAATATTACATTGCAATATGATTATTCATAAATACATATAAATCAGTTATTTATAATTATATTAAGGCTTTTTCCTTCGCCAAAAAAGTTTGAGAACCGCTGCTATATATTAACCTGCAAAGTAATGTGAGCTTAATTGTATATATAATACATTTTCAGGGAAGCAATAACAGTCCAGTGTACGGGGCTGCGCCGATATACGCACCGCAGCCTCCGGCGCCTTACCCGCATCAAATGTACCAACATCACAATTATGTGAGTTTCATGTTTTTGCACACACATTGAATCAGACAGGCCTCCACAACGATATTTTCCATAAGCACTTCCAACATAAACAGAATAATCAAGATCCTCTGACATAATTATTTATATTATTATATTTATTGGTGTAATTATTTATTAATAATCAAAATTATTTGTGTATTATTTTGTATTTATTTTTGTTTTCTGTACTATTAACATCACCGCTCACATCTCCCAAAGAAAATGGTAGAAAATGCCTAAAGGCATTAAGTTATTATATGTGTTGTTTCAGGCAACAGCGAGTGGTGTTACGTATTACAGTCCGGCGGAACAGGATCAGCTGCCGAGGGCCCAGAGGCGGCCCACGGCAGCCATCCCTATTGTTAAACCGACACAAGAAAGGTAAATCTATGTGTATAGCTCATGTTAGGTCTAAGAAATATATCTAGAAAAACGTCATTTTGAAATGTATTGTTTTTTTTTTAAATTATATATGTATAGCATGCTGTAAGACATTAAATAAGCTGGTTCAAATTAAAACACTGTATCTTAAGTGTATTGGTTTCATATGTCAGTGTGTGAAGTTGTAAAAAGTAGTTTAAATTTAGTGATGTCACCAATGATCGATAGATATCGTTGTCGATATATTGCTTTGTTATTCACAGAGCAGCAAGTTCCTCAGAAAATGATAATATAGACAGAATTGTTGAAAATATGTTCGTGAGAAAACCATGGCCCGCGACCAGAGGAGCCGGTTAGTATATATTTTCATTTTTACGACTTAAAAAAGTTTATGAAAAATTTTATGCTAATTCGTAATTTTTCTTTCATTCCTAAGCCGTTTCCGCAAATAATTACCAGATTTAATTGTTTCTTGAATAATTTTACTTAAACTTGCGGTTTTTATACCGCTATTTGCGGAACTTTTTGTAGTTTTTAAAGGACGATTAGACCGAAAATAAATTTATTTTTTAACACTAGATTTACCAGACCAGTTAAAATGACTGGTCTTGCAAGATCAAATTAAAATTCCTACTGCGTGTAACATTTTCTTTAATTCTTCTAATCTTCTTTAATTTATAACAGAAGAATTAGTTTTATGAATTTTATATTATTTTATAAATATTTGTAACAAATATATACTTTTTTGGTTTTGGTAGAAATAGGTATATTTAAGCTGGTAAATCTAGTGCTAAATACAGTAATGCCCCGCTTTACGCGAGTGATACGTTCCGGAAAAAACTGAATTCCCGCGACCATAGAGAAGTTGATGACTACATTATGTTTATACGCACTCTTTCGCATAATGCGGGGCAATTGAGCGCGAAATTTGAATTTCGCGTTATAGTGAAACCGCGCATAACGGGGTCGCGTAAAGCGGGGTATTACTGTATACTATATATGTATATTATGAATAAATATATGTTTCGAACGGGAATGGAACCCGGAACCAGGAAGGTCGTTTAATAACTTTTAATTTTTATTCAGTATGGGCTAGAATGTCATTCCGGGCATGGCTTAACTCGAATCTGCTATAAATACAAGGTTATATATACAATTGCTTTTTATTGTATTTAATTTCAGGTTTAGACTTGTTTTTAGTAGTATTGTTATAACTAGTTTTAGTTTTATTCTGTGGGCTTATCACGAATTTAGTCTGGCTTTCGAATCGAGCTGTCACAAGTAAAACGGATCCGTTAGCAATAGGGATCATGAATTTTTACTAACGACTAACGAGCATCAGCAATCTATCAAATGAACGAAAGATCGAGACGTTCGAAAATTAACAAAAAGTATCTAAAATATTGTAGTTCCAAATCTGCACGCGGTGGCGCTGCTCAAATTTCCATACAAATCGCTTGAAGCGAACTCGGTTCGAAAGCCAGAGTAAAATTCGTAATAAGCCCACTGTACTAGCTTTTATCCGCAGCTTCGCTCGCATTTAAGTCATTGAATAAGTATCAGAGATCATTTCAATAGAAATGAATCGATATGATTCCAAACAGCTGAAACTATAGTCAATTGGAAACTATACTAAAAATATATTTTTTTAAAATAAAAAGTATCCTATGTTACTTCTAGTACCTCCAAAAATATATGTACAAAGTTTCATGATGATCGGTTAAGTAGTTGTTGCGTGAAAATGTAACAAACAAACTCACATTCACATTTATAATGTTAGTAGGGATTAGCGATTAATTGGAGGCTTTGTGGGGAAAATATGAGCTAAGATTTCTAATGATTACAGATGTCACTAAAGAGAAGTCCGACAGAGGTTCCCAGGAACCAGTCAGTAAGGATAACTCACAGCCAAACAGTCTTACCTCTTCCTCGATATCGACAGAGTCCAGACCCTCAGCGGAAAGGTAAGTCTGACACGGGTAGCTGACTTCAAAGTATAGTGCCTTGCCATATTAGTAGATCTAAATAAAATATAAAATCGTTTTTTTTTTTTTTTTTATTTATTTTTAGTAAATGGGCTCCAATAGAGCGCTTTTACTCGTCAATTTCATTTAGCTGCTGTATACTGGCATTGTCCACTTACATACTAATGTCATAATAATATTTTATAAATCTACTATAATGTAGAAGAATAGCTGCTGTATAAATTGATCATTTTTGTTGCCTCAAGAAAAGCATTATGTTCCGATTTTATATACCACAAAAAAAAACAGTAACCAACTTCAAAGTACATAAAACTGATTCTTAGACTTCTACCAAATCCCCATTGTCATATTTATAGGATAGGCTGACTCAAAGTTAAAGAATTTTTTTTAATTTTTTTTCTTAACGTATTATGAACTTAATTTAAAGATTTAAAATTAGTTTTATTTTATTGCTTTTGTATTTCTTTATTGGTTAAAAATATAAGTTATATATTATATAGCATTTAATTACTTGCTGATTTCTATTTTTCTTCCATGTGTCTAATGATTACGAAATTCCTTTAATGAACCCTTTTATACCTGTCTGAAAGGGTGCAAGTAGTGCCTACCTGAAACAAATTAATTCACGAAATTTTGTTATTTTGATATTTGTGCATGTAATTTCCAGATAAATTATTGTTTCATTATGACATTAGTAAGCTAACAATGTGTATTTTTATTTAACATACCTTTATTTACTAAATACCGAAGAATTTTAATAAATAATTTGAACAAAACTAATAAACAAGGGGGTGTGCGATTTCATTGCTCGCAAGTGTAGTATGGCAAGGCACTGTAGATTACTTCACCATGGTCCAGTATGTTGTCTCAAGCGATTACTGTAGAAAATAATAATTGTATCAATTTCAGAACGGAATCAAAAGAAGGCGCTGAAAAATTCGAAGAAAACCTTGACGTTCCAGCTGTTGAAACAACCAGGAGTACGGATGAAGTGGAAAATCAGCCCATAGAGGCTGCTGATCCTGAGCCCACAGCGCAGGATGCTTGATCTTTACCTTTTTTAGTTTATAACACTGCATATGGACGTTGCAGCTCGAATATTAAGCATATAAGGATTTTAAATAAATAAACACACTTATGCTACGTATTCAAAAATAACGCTCGAGTATAATTTGATCATTACTTAAATGCATTTTATTCAATTATTAATTGTTAATTATTAATGTAATTAATTAATTAATTGTAGTAATTATTATTTACTAATCCCTACTAATATTATAAATGTGAATGTGAGTTTGTTTGTTACGTTTTCACGTAACAACTACTTAACCGATCAACATAAAACTTTGTATAAATATTTTTGGATGTACTAGTAGTAACATAGGATACTTTTTATTTAAAAAATAAATAATACATTTTTTACTATAGTTTCCAGTTGACTATAGTAAAATATTGAGTTTTACTGAAATAATATCTGATACTTATTTAGTATGAGCTAGTAAATAATAAATCTTCAAACACGACAACCATTAGACAGTATATCAAATATCTTGTTTAAACATTAACCTACTTACATTGATTTGTTATTTAATATAATAATAATAAGTAACAATTGAAACGATTCCTTATAAATGCTTGTAACAAAACGTAATGACAGCTAGGTGATAGTAGACAGTTGTAATGGATTATTATCATTGGTCAAAACTCACACCAATATTGTTTGAAGCGTGTGATTGGTCTATTTTGTTTCGTGCGACTGAGTGATGTTTGTAGTTTTGAACTTTACTCAGTGAATCTATGCTTGAGTGTAATTTTTGAATTTGAGGTTTTTAAGGCTTCGTCGGATTGAATAAGTAATCAAAATCTAATGTTTCATATATTATCTTGAAATTGAAAATTGGACCCAAAACGTGCAACTAAAATATTGTAGACTTAGACACGTCGCGGTTGATAGTTAATACTGAGACAGTCAATTGGGGCTAAGACAGTCTTTAGTATTTTTTGGTGGTTGATGGTGTGACGTTACTTTAATAATTGAAAACTTGTAAATTGAATATATGTAATAGTCTGGCAAGCAAATCGTGTAGCAATGAAATGGCGGTAATTTTTTTATTTTTAGTAGAGCTAATTTTTCTTTTTCTTTACATTTGTATTGGTATATCTTTTTGTTTGTTTCAGTTAAGATCAGACGTATCTCTGACGTTTATTAAATTATTGTGTGTTTTGCCAAAAATCAACAAGCTTATCACATAAAATAGTCTAGTCTCATAGTCGAGTTATTTTTACTGAGGCTTTTTGATAGACTTCTGTTTAGCACAAGAAATTAAATCAGGCGTGTCTGCTAAAGAAATAAGCTCTGATAGACTGGTTCTTTCTTTCTCTGTCTATCTCTTGTTGAATTCTACATTTGTAGATGTTGAACTGTATAAAGATTACAGTTATAAAAGATTTCTTATTGAAATTCAATTCGTATATTTAAAAAATATATATAAATTTATATTCCCTGATCTAAAATTTAAATTATTAGTGGGAGCAGGACGGAAATACATTTGTAAAAATATATAAATTAATACATATGGACTTAATTGGGAGTTATTTGTCTATGGTGTTGGTGTGAGTGAACAATCGATATTGCCGTCCTGCTCACACGTTTAATAATCTTGCAACAATAAGTAGTTCTTAATATCTAAAATAATATTCAAAAATTATTATAATAATTAAATTAATACAAAAGAAAAATCGTTAAAATCAAATGTGTTTTTATATCTTTTTCTTCTATAAAATTCATATTATATACAATTATAATAAAAAATCAAATTCAAATTATAATAAAATAATAGGGGTAGTTACAGATTTATTCTGGGCTTTTTTGTGTAGTTCGAAATCTTGCCGTGGCGCTCGTTTAAATCGTTAAAATGTCATTGCCAGTAAATTAAAAAAACAACTGTCAACTCAATATGAAATCTGTGCTATTAGTTTTCAATTGATGAAATTATTCCAATTTTAAAATAAATACAATCTTTTGTTTCGGATGAATTTTTTTTTGTTCTGTATTTTTGAAAAGTGTATGTTTTTGTCGCACGCGTCTCTCGTGTCGTGTCGTGTCTGAAACGCCCACGTAAGTTAACCTTTTATTCGTTCCAATTATCTTTATTTTAATGAATATAGATTTAAGTTATCACTCTTAGACTGCTAAAAAATTGTTTGTCGTCTTATAGTGGTGTTTTTCAGAACTAACTATACTTTCACCGCTATGTAACGGTGAGCGTTTGATAAAATAATAGTGGAAGAAATGAGCTTTGAATTGTTATGGATGAACCTAAGAATGTGTATATTTTATATGAGAAAATTAAAATAATTATTTGTAATTTTTTATTAAGCAACTTGTTTCGTCTCGTTGGAGATATATTGTTTTTCTAGAAAAAAAAATGTTGGAAAATAAAAAAAAATGCTTTTTTTGTGTATTTCTTAAGCTGGTTATTTATTACAATAAAACATCTGAAAACCATTTTTGTTTATTTTATTTTTTTAAAACTTTTTGATAACTAACCTATCTCGGCATTTGAAGTTGTCCCTTTCTCATACAAATTAAAAATATTCATGGACATTTGCCCAACTTCCCTTCCCTCTAGATCGAAGGTAGGATCAAATATAAACATGGGTAGGTACATAATTTAAAAGTACCCACTATTATTTTTAAATAAGTTCCTACCCGCATAAGCAGATATAGGCGGATATTTGTCTAATTTGAAACTAGAAGACGACATACAATGGTAAATAGTCGCATAAAGTCGACTTAACTAAATAATTTATCTTTAAAAGTAAAATTGATCAATAATATTATTTATACAAATTTAGGTGAAACGTAGTACACGACGATTTTCAAATGGATACAGTTTTTGTAGGTATTTAAGCGGTGTCGTGAACAGCAAAGGCGATATCTGCATCCCTTTCACACATGCCCATAAGAGTACAGTTATCCCTTTATAATGATTCTTTCTTCCAGTCCAAACTCCAATCTGTATCCATTCCACGAATATAAATAACTGTTACCATATACATGTCTGAGTGCAACAATTACTTCCACTAAGCCAGCTTGAGTGTTATGCAGATTGACTGGACGCACTCCTCTCGTTATACTTAGGTGGTACTCTTGAAAGTGGTGGTACTACCATCACCACTGCCTACCACTCTTAAATCACTGTTTTCCAATTACGTATTATCTTTGTTACGTAGAGGTCTCTAGTTTGATTTTCAGTCAATATATATGTATATATATTATATCTTGGTTTAATGTCAGGGCATTGTATGTAATATAACACAAATAACTAAAACTCAAGCTTCGACATCTTCAACACAATCTTTCCTTTTCTTTTTCCCCTCCAATTCGTCATAAATACTTTCTAGACTCCGCATTTTGGTTTCCGGCACACAAAATATGAGGTAAAAGACGTTCGCTAAGCAAACCGCACTGAAAATCCAGAAGGTTGAGTGGTAGCCGATCCAAGCGTTCAGTGGTGCGAAGATTTTCAGTAGAGCAAAGTCTGTCGCAAGGGATATTGCCATTATCAACGTTGCCACTGTACCGCGGAGCTGAAAAAAAAAAATTGAAATAATAAATAAACAAGCGGACTTATATGAAGAACCAACATTTAAAAAATGCTGGTTCAAATTTAAAATATAATAAAATTAAAAATAACACTGGGGCCATTCAAGTATTACGTAAGCAGATTTTTTACAATTATCCTCCCCTTGTCAGCAAAAGTAAGCAAACCTCCCCCCCATGCTTACGTAATCATTGGTACCTATATGCATTTTTCTTTTAATGTATCACATAATCACGATATCGACCCCCCCACCCACCATGTCATCAAAAATAAGCAAAGCAAAGACTCCCCCGCCCCCCTCAAGCGCTTACGTAATACTTGAATGACCCCACTCTTACAAATAGTATTATAGTAGGTAGTTAGAAAAAAAAACTTTATTTCCAAACAATAAAATTAATATTAAAACAATTAGTGTCAAATTAACTAATTAAACTTCAAGAGCAAAATATTTTTATAAAAAAATTCAATTGTTTCAAATTTACAAAACATAAAACTTGTCCGACGTATTGACATAAATCATGAACATCGAGTGTTAAAAGCAGTATTTATTTATTTAAACATACACAACAAACAGTTAACAAACCCACACATAACAATAACATTTATATAGAAAAAAATTAAGCTAAGTTTGCTAACCTAACAGTTGTGTTCGACATATATTGGAAGAAATAATCGTATAATCAGTCAGTACAATTACTTATTTAAAAGAACTGACATAAATGCTTTTTCCTACAAGCCAAAATACAGGAAACATCTTGATACTAACTATCTTCAACTAACTAACTAACTAACCAGTATTTTAATTATGTTTTTTATATTTGCGATTATTTTTTTTTTTCTCTCCCCTCTTCCTTACATCTATTTGGTTCTTGTTTTTTTATTTTTATGTATGTTTGTAATTTTATTAGAAGTGTAATATCTATCCCTTTATCACCTTGAGCATGCCGTCCTATCCTATAATTAAAATTTCATTTAGTTTATATAATAGTAGTCCTTTTTATAATAAGTAGTTCTAATGTAATTTTGTAGGTATATATATATATATAAGTATAGAAGAAGTAACTTACTTGAAAACTAAACATTTCGGTCATAATAACAAACGGCAGCGGCTGCAATCCCGCTGCGTCTGCGAATATGCAGAAACACAGTGCGACAATAGGCACCCATCCGGGCATGAACACTTCAATGCTTTGTAAATAAAACCACACTCCCAGTAGACACAAACTGAAGCCAGCAACGACGCTGGTTACTGCTAAAAGTGGCTGCAACAGAAGGCAACATTATATTTCAATTGTTTTTCACATTATTTAATACTAGCTGTTGCCAGCGACTTCGTTCGCGTAGTAATGAAGATATAAAGTACTATGAACTTTAAATTTTAACATGAAAAGTAGTTATTGTGACATAACTGTAATAGTTAGACATATGGTATCACAGCCTTTTTTGTAGATTTTAATGTTGTCTTTAAAACTGTTGTACATATCACTTTGCTCTATAGTCAATAATTTCCGCAGCGTACGCAATATAATGTTTTTTTTTGTATTTTTTTCATACTTTGAGTTACATTATTGAAATTTTCATTCGGATTTTCAAAAATATTCTATAGCCTATGTTCATCAGGGATAATGTAGGATTCTAATGGTAAAATAATTTTTCAAATCGGTCCAGTAGTTTCGGAGCCTATTAATTAATTAATATAAGCCGCGTAAATGTAATGACAGCTAACTAACAGTAGACGGTTGCAATGGATTATTATTGGTCAAAAATCACCTTAACAATGTTTCAAGCGTGCGATTGGTCTATTTTATTTCGTACGGCTGAGTGACGTTTGTAGTTTTTACAATCAATCTATGGTTAAGTATAATTTTTTAATATGATATACTAAATATGTATGTATGTTTATTACCTTTCTCCCAGCCCGATCCACAAGCTGACAAGCCAGAAACGACCCGATAATTTGTACTGTAGCTAACAAAATAGATTGTTTGTTCGGCGATAGAGCTATGCTTGTATTTTCATCTTTGCCAGCTTCAGCGAAAATGTGGCTCGCATAAACCAGGACGGCGATACAACCGCAAAATTCCCTTGTTAAATTTACAATGAGAGCCACCCAGAAGGCTTTTAACGCTGTCTTGTCGGCGACTAAAAATTAAATTATTATTTTTAAAACAAATAGTTTTTTTTATTAAAATCGATACGAGAGATTTTTTTTGTAGTGTATTATATTAGTATAATAAATAATACAGTAATGCCCCGCTTTACGCGAGGGATACGTTTCGGAAAAAATCGCGTTAACTGAAATTCCCGCGACCATAGAGAAGTTGATGACTACATTATGTTTATACGCACTCTTTCGCGTAATTTAATAATAAATTTGAATTTCGCGTTATAGTGAAACCGCGCATAAGGGGGTCGCGTAAAGCGGGGTATTACTGTAATGTAATTGCTTTTAACAATGCAATGTGACGCAGTGAGTGCTTAGTTCTGGATCACAGTTTAATTTCATTAAATATAACGCACATACATTTCAATGACTCAACAAAAAATACAATTTTTTATTAAATGTGTGCAAAACAAGTCACAATTTATATTAAATGTAAAAATAAATGATAAAATACAAAAATTAGGCTTCGGAAAACAATCTAAACCAATCCCAACCTTTTTTGTGCCATGCACCATCTTAGGCTTTCTAAAATTCTTTTGATCACCCCCCAATGTAACCAAACACCCAGTTGATATTTTGGTCTCGTCAAGCGAAATTATTTACATTAATTATTTAAGAATTTGCTTTTTTCGTTAAATTTGGTACCGAAATCTAGCATTGCATTTAAATGCCTCCGAGCAAAAGGGTTAAATTCGTGTCGAGTCCATTTTCGAATTGCCACCCTTAACAATCAAATTAACCCCCTGTGGGGCGTGGGGCCCACGTTGGGAAACACTGATCTAAACTTTAATATATTCAAATATACCGTTAATTTTTGTTACCATATGTGTACCATATAAATAAATAAAAAGTAAACAAAAGACGTCATAGCAGAACGTTTGTACGGAATTAAAAAAGAAACCAAACACAATGATCAGCGTGAGGTCAATTGTCAATTGAATACCGAACGGAAAGCGCGCCATCCTTGACATTCTGCCCTCCTGGTCATTCTCGGCAAATCTATGCTATTATTGTTATTAATTTGTTAGACACAAGTGTCATACGGCCAATTGGTGTCAAATGACAGGTCAAATAATAATCACAGAAATTGATTTCCTGCGACATAACTCTTAAATTATTATTTTGTATTGATGCCATGTCGTTTTTATTTTGTTTTTTGACATGACAGTTTACGTAGAATTAAAATTTTATTATTTCTTATTGGGATGCTGTCCGAATACTCGACATGGGTAGAATTGAAGAATAGAAGAAGAAGAAAAGAAGAATAATTGTACTTACAGAGTAATTTTGGTGAGAATTTCGGCTCGCTACTGGTTTGTTCCACAACTAACTTATTCACTTCTTCAATTATACGCGCGTCATTCTCTGGCAGAGAACGAAGCATTGCCAGTACTTTTGCTGTTTCCTAAAAAGACAACAACTTTGTATGTTTGGAGATTTTAATTGTTATTTATTTTAAGTTCACTAACGTCTCTTCTGCCTTTCTTGATGAGGTACGAAGGCGTCTCCGGCAATTTGAGTGTGATACAAAAATGTATTACAGGTATCGCCAGGCATATCCACAACACAGTATTGAATTCAAGCAAGTCTCCCAATATAAACACAATAAGGTTGCCGACTGTCTGAAATTAAATTTAAAAAATAATTATTAAACCTTCTGAACAAACATTTTATGACAAAACAAAATATCTCTTAATTCTACTATTTATTTATTTATTTAACACCCGTGAAGTGACCTAGTCGCGTTTCGGGATCGGCTTGGAAGCAGCCGAGATAACAAGCCGGCATAGTGGACATCTGTCTGTGGTAACAGTTGTCTGCGGAGTGTGGTCATATGCTGGGCTTTCAATAAAAAAAATTTAATTCACTTATAACTTTTCTTCATAAATATGTATGTATTTAAGTATATATTATTATTTATTATTTTATGTAATGTATGTATTGTGTAGATTTAGTTATTATTTTCTTTTCATTGCACCAAATATCACCGCTCACACCGACAAAGGTTAGCTGGTAGATAATGCCGACGGCATTAAGCTCGCCTATGTGAAAAAAAATTTTTTTTTTTGCAATAAAGAATTTATTTATTTATTTATTGACCTATAGGCTATATATTGTGTATTTATTATTAATTGTAACAAAAATTGACGTCAAAATAACTCTTCTCTATTATTTAAGCTCTAATTTTTATTATTGTAATCTCTGTCTCTTTCCCTCCTTGTATTTTGTTTCACTCTAATAGAACCATAAGGGGTTTATATGCATATAGCTAAAATAGCTAAAATATTGGCTTTATCATTAAAAATGATCTCTTCCACGCAATCTACGGTAGAGATTAATGCAAAAAACAATAGAAAGATAATATATTTTAATTCTGTCGACTATCCATGGAGTTATCTTAAAGATGTATTGGTGGGTACTATACAGTATAAACTCTATAATAACGACACTAAAGGAATTGCGCATTATATGGCGTTATAGAGAGTTTATTTCCGACAAGTGATTTCGACGCTTTAGGGAGTTTGTCGTTAAATCGAGTGACGTTACATGGAGTTTAGACTGTATACTGCGTTTATTACTTGTGAAAATATAATAAAAGTCCCAGTCATTCCTCTTATTGAGTCCTCGCTTATTTCTTTGACGTACAGTGGACAAACGACGTAAGCGCCCCCCGAACCAAAGCCAATGAGAGCCCTCGCCGCAATGAGTGAGGTCGCATTTGCCCAAATTAGCTTAACTGCCCAACCGATCTGTGAATATAACGTTAGGTTATGAAAATAATATAAAAATCAAATGTCTCTTTTATAGGATGAATTCATGCGAAACTATCGGTGAAAAGCAGAACTTTTTTTCTCCCCTCTTCCTTACATCTATTTGGTTCTTGTTTTTTTTTGTATTGAATTGTATTTTATTAGAAGTGTAGTATCTATCCCTTTATCACCTTGAGCATGCCGTCCTATCTTATAATTAAAATTTCATTTAGTTTATATAATAGTAGGTACTCCTTTTTATAATATACTAGCTTTTACCTGCGGTTTCGGTCGTATTTAAGTCATTAAATAAGTACCAGAGATCATTTCAATAGAAATGAATCAATATGATTCCAAACAACTGAAACTATAGTCAGTTGGAAACTACAGTGTTATTTGTAGTACTTCCAAAAATATGTGTACAAAGTTTCATGATGATCGGTTAAGTAGTTGTTGCGTGAAAACGTAACAAACAAACTCACATTCGCATTTATAATATTAGTAGGGATGGTCATAATATAATTTTGTAGGTAGGTGAATAAATAAACTAAAAACCTCAAATTTATGTGTGGTGTTATCCTAGTTACAAGTCGGGATAATCTAGGAATTATAAATTTATTGGTTATGTAAATTATTTACCCAGTTAAAACAATTTTTAAGGCAAATTAATGACATCGCATAAAAGATGTCGCATGCCAAATAACGTACATAATTTTAAGCAATTTCATTGTTTTTTTTTTCATTTGAAGATGATTTTGCTATTTGTAAGTATTTATCATGTGTTTTGTACGATGTTAATTTTAGGTTGTTATTATATTTGATGTAAGAAATCAGACTTTAAAGTTTAAACGAAGTAAAACTCAATATTTTTACATTTATTTACATTTTACAACGAACCAAACTACGCAATTTTATTGTTATTGTAATATAATTGCCAATATAGTTGCATATAAATACATATTTATTTGTCGTAACCTGGGTCGTTTAAGTAATGTCATTTTAGGTCTACCCTTAGGTATACAATAGGATGACAATGCCCCTATACAGCAGCTATTCTTCTACATCATAGTAGATTTATTATATATTATTATGACATTAGTATGTAAGTGGACAATACCAGTATACAGCAGCTAAATCAAATTGATAATTATTAAATTAATAAATTTATTTCATTTATATTTGTATATGTATTGACGAGTAAAAGCGCTCTATTGGAGCCCAATTACTAAAAGTAAATAACAATAAAACAAATAGACTGAGTCTCTTCCACTACACGACAAAGGTGGATTACGGGATATTGCTAAAACGCTAGCCATGAGGATTTCGTCGTATTGCTAGTTGCTATAATTAAATGTTTAATAGCATAGGCACTAAAGACGTGCGCTTGCTCATCATTAGACTCTACAATGGCTTCGGAAAGGTGTATGACGAGAAGAAGACCACAAGAAGCTCGTCAATCATAGCCTGAACATAAAATATAACGAGAGGAATGTGCCCTGTTAATTTGGACAGGGCACATTCGTCTCCTTAAGCCTGCATGGTGGAGTCGACTGTCTATGGTAACAGTTGTCTATGCTCATGAACCGCACTCTAGCTTAACATCAGGCGGAGTGTGGTCATATGCTGGGTTATCAATTAAAAAAAATTAACAAAAAACAATTGAATTTTAATTCAGAGAAAAAAAAGTAAATAACAACCTATAAATCATGGATCAGAAGAATTAAAATTAGATCAGATCCACGATACAACCACACAGGTATCAGCCCACAATAATATGAATAATGGGAGACGCGTCCTGTTAAGTTGAAAATTCTATTTGGAATACCATAATATACTTACAGCTACTGGAACGGAAGCGCTCAACAAAGCGGTTTTTCTCCCAAACTTGTCCGCCGCGATGCCATAAACAAAAACAGCTATTGGCGCGAAAATGAACATAATTGAAGCCATCCATGACACCTCCTCCTCAGTGGCTGCTTCTTCTGATGGTGAACTGTCACTCATGAGAAGCGCTTTGTGTGGGGAAATCCAACCCATCGCTGCTCCATAAGCAAGGATAGGTAGACATACTGAAATAGTTATAACAAAAATTAGTTAAGCTCGCCAGACAGTTTTAACAATCTATCTAATCTTATGTGACTTATGAATGAACGAAAATTCATTTTTTTTGTTAATTATTTTATGTACAGGCTATGATTGGCGAGTTTCTTGTGGTCTTCTTCTCGTCATACGCCTTTCCGAAGCCATTGTAGAGTCTGACGATGAGCAAGCGCATGCCTTTAGTGCCTATGCTAATAAACTATTTTTTTATTATTTTTTATTTATTTATTGGGTCCACAAATAGGGCTCTACAATTAGACTTGGAATTAACATCGTACTAAGCATTATAACAATCAGAGTGTAGGCCCTATGCATAGTGGACACAGCATGCACTTACATTACAAAACTATTTACAATTAAAGCAAAAAAGAAACAAAAATACAATCATTCATCAATTAAATCAAAAAAACAATCAAATCAAATCTATTTTCATTTCATTTCATTTCACTGATATGATTAACGTGCAATGGTGAATTCTGTCAGGAGATGGAGATTAATTATGTTATGTTATGTTCTGTGATCGTTTGAGAAGATTATTTTATAAATATATAATTCTGCGACGGTTGTCCACAAATTAAGAAGATTTTTAGGATTTTGACATTTGATATGTCATGTTGATCTTGAATGATACTATAAAAAATGTTTAAACAAAAGTTGTAGAGAATGTAATCTTCTACAATATTCATAAAATATACAAATAGCATTAAACCCATAGGAAACGAGATATTTGTAATAAATATGTAAAAAAAAAACAATTAAACTTCGACCTTGGAATATCAGTAGACGTGGACACCCTACGATAAGTAGGTTTTGAGAGAAGTTTTAGGGTCTCAAAATAAACGCTTATACAAGTTTATAGCCGACTATCTCTCATTCCGAGGTGAAATCCTTAATATTCTTGGACTATTAATGAATTTAAGTTGTCTGTGGGCTTATCACGAATTTTAGTCTGGCTTTCGAACCAAGTTCGCTTCAAGCGATTTGTATGGAAATTTGAGCAGCGCCACCGCGTGCGGATTTGGAACTACAATATTTTAGATACTTTTTGTTAATTTTCGAACGTCTCGATCTTTCGTTCATTTGATAGATTGCTGGTGCTCGTTAGTCGTTAGTAAAAATTCATGATCCCGATTGCTAACGGATCCGTTTTACTTGTGACAGCTCGATTCGAAAGCCAGACTAAATTCGTGATAAGCCCACTGAAGTCATAAAATAAAATAATTATTCGCGCGTAACATTGCTGGTCGTCTGTTAGGTTGGTACATGTAAACAAAATATTACGTACACCTTACGTGATCCGTTCATTCATTACACATAAGTGAGTAATTAAAAAACGTAGTTAAGCATTTTTTTATTGGAATAATTTTAGAAGATAGCCTTGTAACGCAGATTATAGAAGATCTCTCCTGCGTGTTTTTTTATTTGTACTAAACAGAATAGAGCGGTCATTTGACTGGAGGTACTTTATTCACATTAAGTGCATTAAATATTTTAAAGATATTTAATTTACAGTTAAGCAAGAATGTATCTACGTTATATTGTACAGGCTATGATTGGTGAGTTTCTCGTGTTTTCTTCTTCTCATATGCCTTTCCAAAATATTGTAGATTCTGACTATGGGCAAGACTCTAGACCAGCGGTTCTCAAACTTTTTTGGCAAAGGAAAAAGCCTTAATATAATTATAAAAAACTGATTTATATGTATTTATGAATAATAATATTGCACTGTAATTTTACGTAATATTTAGATGGAATATTTAGATGTAACCTTATAATCTCCCTTTGGTAGGTATTTTTTGCAGTATTTTAGCCCTAGGGTTCCGCGGAACACCACTTTGAGAATGGCTGGTCTAGACCATCGTTTCTCAATTTTTTTTTTAAATTTGATGTGAAAACACGGTTGTCACATAATATAATTTTATTATATTATAGAAAATGGTTATATTAGGTATATACATGCTGTCAATTAATAATGAGATTTTTGTAATTAAAAAATTTAAAAGTAAAAAAAAGTTTAGACGTTTGTAACCATCTCAGTTTCTGTAGGTGTATTTACACGTATTTCTACTTTTAAATTTAACGCTTAGTGATTGGATGTACTCTTCCTGGATTGAAGCGTGATTGGATTAATTTTCTCGTGAAGAATATAATGATGAACTAATAAAAGTTATTTATTTTTATAATTATTCAAGGAAAGATAAATAAATGATATATCGATAACTTTCCTATCGTCAAAATTAATATAGTCAACGACTCGGATTCTCGCCACGTACAATTTGAACGCCTGTAAATGTTGCTGACCTGTTTTTTTCCACCTGATTTTTTATTAGTCGTAAACTTATATTGTTCTTAAATTCAAACCTAAAAAATTTATGTAATTTCGTTTACTTTATATTGCTTGTTTATTGAGATAGTTTAAAAGTGATATACAAAGTAAAAAAAATAGGTTTTATTTTGTATAAATCAATTATAACTTGGGTTATAATTAAAAAAAAAATATCAGCCTATAGTTCGATATGATTTTGAGTTATTGAAGTCAGAACTTGTCAATTAAATAAAAACCATATTTTTTATGCAAATTATAATTATTTTATTAAAAATGCCTCTTGTGATCAGACAGGCCGCCACCATAAACAGTTTTAAAAACAATCTCCATAAGCACTTTCTACATAAACAGAATAACAAGATCCTCTGACATAATTATTTAGTATATTTATATTGTCATATTATATTTATTGGTGTAATTATTTATTAATAATCAAAATTATTTGTGTATTATTTTGTATTTATTCTATTATTTTACTTTTCTGTACTATTACCTAACATCACCGCTCACATCTCCCAAAGGTTAACTGGCAGAAAATGCCTTAAGGCATTAAGTTCGCCTGTTGTAATTTTTTAGTACAATAAAGAATTTATTATTATTATTATTATTAAAAATACTTACATATAATTGACATATATACTTGATTGTGTTTGCTGCCATTTTTTAAATCAGTTTTTTTACTAATTTCATACGATTTGATCACCATATTATTACTAATTTTACAGTTATCTTCACTAATATTATACTAGTAAAAAACTAACTCAGGCGCGTCCGTATTCTCCGCCGTACGATGCGTGAACTAAAATTATGATATACCTACAAATTAGTTTTTATAGTGTATGACTTATTCCGTCGTCATAAGGGTGAAGTTGGCGGTTAAATCAAAATCAATTTTTCCTTCCATTGTTTATATTGTTAAAAATCATTTGATCCTGACATTTTTAATTCATAAAAACATATATTATTTTAAATATATTAGAGATGGTATTAGGAACGAAGTTGTTTCATACAAAAATTGGTCCAATATTTATTTATTATTCAGGAATAATAACAAATATTCTTTTCGATGGTCCCACATTAGGCAATGCCTGTCACGCGAGACCAAATATTTTATTTATTATATTCTAAATATTTTTTAATTAGATAGATAATAATATAGTCGGAATTAACTTTATTTTTTGAAATAGTTTCAAAATATAATTCTAAAATACATTTAAAAGAAATCTCAATGGTTTCTGAGATACTCAATACAACAACGAAGAATCTACACAAACAAACAATGCACAATAACAACTTTAAATCGTTCTGTTGTAAAATTGCGATTTTGTAGATCCTACCAAGTTAATGGCCCGATGATAATGATATATATTATGTATATCAATAAAATTTAAAAAAAAACATAATTAATATAATTCTCTGTCATTCTAACATACTACTGAAAACAAAAGTACCTATATGCCCCACTTTTTCGTATAGATTTCGTTTCACATAACTACTCTAGCATATTTACCTAAATATTTTACAGTTAATTCATTCGCCCTGAAGACAGCAGACAATCGGCTCCGATATGCCGGCTTGATGAGTATACTCTCCTCGTTTTTCCAAACTATTTTCCAGCTTTTCCTGGTCACTTGACTATACTGTTAATTACAAGGTCATATAAGATGAATCAATTGAAAATTGAGGTGAAGTCCCTAGTAATTTTACGAGAACTATTTTCCTCGAGGAAATATTAACTATTAAATTTTTCTATTGGAATACAGTTAGATAAATATAGTTGTATTTTGACAAGTCCAAGTGTTCTAATAGGAACCTACAGATGACGTCAGAAAATAGAAATAGAAAATATGTCATTGTTTTATCATGCTAGAGATGAGATCAGGAACAATGTCATATTTGTCTTGTTAAACAACCGGGCGTATGGTAATTTATAACTAATTACCACACATTTATAACACTCTATTAAAAAATAAATAAAACAATAGAATAAAACAGCAAAACAAATGAATTTTTAATAGTAACAAAAACTATTTACTGATATTTATAGAAACGTACATTACTGTATGCATACATTGCTGCTTTATTATTGTTATTTTAACTGATATAAAGATACCACATTTTAATTCGTACTAATAACAATCAATTAGTAGTGCTTACGCTTCATAATCTCTGAAATTAGAATTGAAGTTTTGCTATAAATTACAATGAAGTCTTTTAATGTTATTTAAAAAATGTCGGCTCCAAGCCTTCAACTGAATCACCCATAATATAGGTATAATAACAAAAACACGTGTTATAAAAACAACTATAAAGTTTATTTATATTCAATTGGTTTTAAGATAGGAATGCAAATTGCAACAATACTATGCAATACGTTGCAACCAATGCACCCAATTTCAAAGGTAAGGTCGCGTCCACAAGAAATATGTTGCATATGTTTAATCTCGTATTTGAAGTCTTGATTATTCTTATGATATTTTTTGATAATTGTCGAATTTCAGCTGTAAAATAAAGATTTTATTTTTGTTTGAAATTAATATTTATTCTATTATATTTAACCTGTTAACCGGGGAATTAGCTATTGCTCAACTCGTTTCAGAATGGGGACTTTTTGTTCGCAGCGATAAGTAATATCACACCTCAAATAATAAAAGAATATAGTTTTTATTTATTTTGATAAAATATTTTATATTTAAAATATATTACGTTCAATATATTACGATTAATTTCCATGACGAAAAATGTTGTCATGCCCATTGCAGTAGGCTTTTATGTATGACGAAATATTTCGTCATACCCAGTTAACAGGTTAAATAAAATTGGCAGTTGTTTCGGGTATGAAGTACGGATTCAGAAACGACACCAAAAATATGTATTTAAAACGTTGCATTTAGTCTTTCATATTTGTTGTCAGTAATTTAAAAGACATTTTGAAACACATACGGAACGATATAAATTCTTTAACACTAGATTGCCCGAAGAAGTCATTTTGACTGCTTTTTGATTTCAATTAGAAAAACAACTATGTATATAATGACAGAATTTTGTGACTTTTTGTACGACATGTAAATGCGGTTATTGATAATAGTAGTTACCCCCCTACTTCATTTCCGGTATATACATATGTGTTATACCTAGATATAGGTACATATATACTAAAGTTCAGTCTTTCTAGTGTTAAAATATAAAAACACAAAAATGAAAAAGGAACCGCAGGTAGTCCCCTTAATATATACCATATTTCTTCTTTTTCTTTTATTAGTGGTCTTTTTTATTTGACTTTTATTAATGTTTAATGAAGACAATTCTTACAAAATAAGAAATTTCAAAATTTTAATACACACATAAACCCTCATGTAAAAAAGATTCCAGACTTACGACGGCTATCTTTCTCACGCCGCTCAATGCAAAACGACTTAGTCTTATTGAATTCTAAATATAATTTTTCAGCAGAATAACATAGGAGTAATTCAATAATTAAATTCTTTAATAACCAGAAAACAATCGTTCCAGTGCTGGACATTAAATCTGCTGTCTGAAAGAATAAAGACAAAGGGTTTTAATTTGGAAATTTGGGGTTTTGGAGTGTTTGTGGTTGCCATAATAATTATTAATTACCTTCTACAACAAGCCGAGTGAATTCAAATATATTTGCACTTTAAAAAAAAATTGTAATAGACTATTTTGGTGACAAAGAAAAAAAGTAAATAACAATCAATAAATCATGGACCACAAGAATTAAAATTATATCAGTGGGCTTATCATGAATTTAGTCTGGCTTTCGAATCGAGCTGTCACAAGTAAAACGGATCCGTTAGCAATCGGGATCATGAATTTTTACTAACGACTAACGAGCACCAGCAATCTATCAAATGAACGAAAGATCGAGACGTTCAAAAAAAAGGTGTGTGTGCGATTCATACACGATAGAAGTGAAACTTCAGTAAATCGAGAAAAGAATGAGATGAATATATATACCAAGGGTAGGATAATTACAAAGTTTATTCGTTTAAAAATGAAAGTATTTTGATTAATTTTAAAAGATATTTTATTTAACATAATTACATAATTTATTGCTCAAGTTCCATATTTTAATTTTATTTTCATTTTTTTTTAGTGGGGTGCCTTCGGAGCCGGCCGCGAACGGCCTCTTGATTTTTACATAGATTAGTTTTTTAAAATAGAATACGGAAAAAAAATTTTTTTCAGATCTTGAAAGAGCTTATGATTCTGACCAAGATTGTCGTTTACACGAACTATATCGGACGTTTACTTTCGGAGATACAGCCAATAAGGCGAGCCGCCCCCCCCCCCCCCCCCCCACACCCCCCATTTCACCATCCAAAATCATTAAAAAAAAATTTTAAAAAATCCTGAAAAAAATTCCTGAAAAAATTTCAGATGCTGAAAGAGCTCATGATTTTGATCAACATTGCAGTTTACACGAACTATATCGGAAGTCTACTTTCGGAGATACAGCCAAAAAGGCGAGCGTCGACCGTGGGTCGGCGCGAGCCGCCGATATAAACCCCCCCCCCCCCATCTCCTTCATCCACCAAAAATCGCGATCCACGTAAGACATATAGCCATAAATCGAGCGTCGACCGAAGGTCGGCGCGAGCCGCCGCCGATTCCCCCCTCCCCCTTTCCCCTCCACACCCCCTCTCGCCATCCAAAATCATAAAAAAAAAATTAAAAAAAAAACAAAAAAAAAATTTTAATACAAAAATCGAATAGGCCTCCAAATTTCGATCAGAATAACCCTTTACGCGGTCGCGCTGACGTCATCGGTTGTCGAGATATCGCAAAAACAAATTTTGAAATTCGCGCGCGAAACGTCAGAACCTGTCGTATTTCCGTTCGGTTCGTTCCATCCGGTTTGAAATCACAACGATTCTAAAGAAGTTTCACTTCAATTAACAAAAAGTATATAAAATATTGTAGTTCCAAATCAACACGCGGTGGCGCTGCTCAAATTTCCATACAAATCGCTTGAAGCCCACAGGCACAGATCCACGGTGCAACCACACATAAAAAATAATACTAAACATAACAAGAAATGCACGTATCTAAATTAAATTTTACAATAATTATAAAATGCTAACTGTTGTAATTATAAAGCAAAAGAAATAAAGAAAGAAGGAATTAGAAACCGTAATATTTAAAAATAGCGAACCTTATTATTTTTATTCCAATATATTATTAGCTGAATGTATATTAATGTTTGTGTAAATGTTGACATTACGTGGCAGAGAATCTGAAAAATAAACAATAAAGATGTTATGTTAAATCTGAAAGACGAATCGTGTTGTATTTATGAGGCAAAAAGCTTGAACTGTCACCTTTATATATTTATAACTAAACTAGCTTTTACCCGCGGCTTTGCTCGCATAAAATAATAAAGTGGCATCTAACCACAAAAATGACATCTAACCTCAAAAATTCAAATAGTTTTATACTGCATATACAAAAATGACAGACGGAAATAAAAATAAATATAGAAAAATTCCAAACAGCTGAAACTATAGTCAATTGGAAGCTATAGTAAAAAAAAAAAAAATTTAAATAGAAAGTGTCCTATGTTACTTCTAGTACCTCCAAAAATATGTGTATAAAGTTACATGATGATCGGTTAAGTAGTTGTGTAACAAACAAACTCACATTCACATTTATAATGTAGTAGGGATTGACAGATGAATACCCTAAACAATTTTATTTGTAGTTGAAATATTGAGTAAAAGTCATGCTTATTTTATTTGTGATGCGGTTTAAAAAATTGTTCGCTATTTTACTGATAATATATAAAATAGAAACCAATTAAAATAACACAATAAAACTTCTATTATATCAGAAATTTGAATGTGTCTAAAAGTTTTATATTTAAACTAGCTGTTGCCCGCGGCTTCGCTCCCGTTAAGAAGTATTATTATTAATTAGGTATAGTTTTTGCGGCTTTATTTTTGTTTAGCGATCTTAATCATAGTAGCTCCAATCTTTAATTTCAGTTCAATCAGTCGAAAATCTAATAAGATTTATACATACTTTCATCCCCTATTTTATCCCCTTAGGGGTGGAATTGATCAAAATCCTTTCTTAGCGGATGCCTACGTCATAACATCTACCTGCATGCCAAATTTCAGCCCGATCCGTCCAGTGGTTTGGGCTGTGCGTTGATAGATCACTAAGTCAGTCAGTCAGTCAGTCACCTTTGAGTTTTATATATTTAAAAAATAAAAATAAATTCCTTTGGGGAATAAAAGTATTTAATATATTTAAATTGCTAGTAAGTATATTCAATGTTATTTGCCGCTCTTTTGTGGGGTCGTCATTCATTGTCAGACTTTATGAATAGATCAGTAATTCTCAACCACTGCAATGTGCCACGAAATTCTAAAAGTTTGCCGCCAAATTTTAGATATATAATAATGTTAATATTATTAAAGAATATGAATTGAAAATTTATAAACTTTGTGTGCCGCAACAAAAAAAAATAGGTTGAGAATCACTGGAATAGAGTATTATTTCAACAAATCGTATAAATACTAAATCGAAAGAGATTTGCACACACAATTATTATAAATACTCACACATATTTTTGTAACGTAAACAATAGTTTTAAATATATATAATATATTATTGAACGAATTAAAAAATAATATTAAACTATAGCGCTTTATAGAAGAGTTATTTGAAGGGAAATTTTTACAAAAATAATCCAATTGTTTCGTCCAAATATTTAATTTCAAACACAAGTAATCTAGCAACACCATTGCGTAAACAATTTCCAAGTCTAAAATAATTTTAAAGCTCATTGAAATAACATGAACGAATCGCCAATTTTGGTTAATATAGAATTTTACTAAAAGGAAATATATATAATAAAAAACAATGACGACACAAGATAACCAATTTTTTAATTTAATAACTCGTAAATTTGTGTTTTTTATTGTCAAATTCGTGTTTAACTTTTCGATAGCTATTAGAGTATCATAGTTATTCTTTTTGAAGGCAATGTTCGAAATCATGCATACAGTATAACATAAGAAGTAAGAAATATGACTTAAAGGGTAGATATAGGTGCAAAATATGTCACTACACGTCAAATTAAAAGCACCGCCGAAGAAATAAGTGATAAACGAAGTAACCATAGCGAAAAATGTTAACACTCTTTGTAGTACAGACAAAGGAAACACGTAGCCGTTTTTCAAACGAAACTTTGAGGCAAAGAGGATTGTTTGTAAGAAAATATTCGGTTTTAATATTCCTTTTAGTTCTTTACTAATTTTGTTTGTTTCGTACATTTTAACACTTATATTGGTAGGTATACAATGTATTTTATTATTCGTCCTAAACAAATGAACGCGTTTTTTGTTTTGTTTTTAATTTTGTATTTTTTTCTTACGATAGTACAAATCGCTTTTTGTTATTATCACTTCCTAGAAGCAATTACATTATAGAAAATTAATGGAAGAATTTGTAATTCATTTAATATCTAAACATTAATTTAATTTGTATAAGTGGCTCTTAAATAAATTGAAAGCATTCTTATTATAGACCACTGTGCTGCGACACTTTTGTGTGCCACGAAATTTTGAAATCGTTAAAAGTGAGTCACAACAAAAAAGGTTGAGAACCACTGTTATAGACGTTTGTTTTAGACATAACGCGTGAACTTCTTGAACAGTTGTCATATGTTGTGTGGAGAAGAAATGTTATCAAAGAACGATTACTTATTAAACAATTCGCTGAGCAAATCTTTTACGAACATGCTGCGACCGTTTGGACTGTTACAATCGCTGTTTTTTATTAAGAAATTTCGAATTAAAAATGGTTTTCTAACCCCCAATTCTAATTTCTACTGTATCAGTACTTTAATAATAGCAGTTTTTGTTATTTTTACTTTCTACATAGCAATATCGATTACCGAATTTGGTCACGGGGTTTTAGGCAAAATTTATATGTTTACCTATTTTCAATACGCCTGGTCATTTTTATTAATTAGCTATCTAAATATTAAACAAAGCAAAAACAATGTTGCGTTGGTTTTAGAACTGCAAAAAGTTGATAGAATATTACATGCGAAAGGAATGTCTTGCACAAACAAATATACTAAAATTAATTGGTCAATTTTGATTGTTGAATTATTTTTGTATTTCGCGTTCGTGTCACTAAAACTAACATATGATGGAAACTGGAACTGGGCTCGGAGTTCTCTGATCACGACAACGGCCGTCATGGATCTGGAGATCATCTACTCGGCTTCGATGGTCAATTTTATCGCTTCCAGTCTCAATTTATGGCAAAATACTGTTAAAACTGCGCAAATTAAAAATTCGAGCTTTTTAGAGAGAACTATGAAAGATTTATTTAAAACTTTTAATTTTCTATTAAATGCCTATAATATATCGAAGATTGTTTTTAGAGTTTCAGTGAGTATTAATTTTTTATCTCAATAGATATATAATAAATCAAATAGAGCAGATTATATCGTCGAAGCGACCACACATATCCTGATGATGCCACGTGAAGTGGCGAAACGCGTCGAGACAAGTTATTGCGTGTTGGTGGAGGTTATTTTCCTTCATCGACCTAATGTAGCGGGAATTATAAGCAAAATAATTTCCTTTAATATGGATATCCGCAAAGCAACGCCTGAAACAATTAAATACATTTGAGCCGTTCAATGCAATTTATATTAAAAATATAATGTACATCTTTGAGCGACTAAGTTTTTGACTTAATTAGCGGTCGGAGCGAGGTGCGGGAAGGAGAGAACTAATTAAATTTTGTTTTGCAGATTTTGATTCACGTGATAATAACATTGATACAATCGCTGGTTTATTTGCAAATATTGATTATGTGGATTAAAAAGGATGACGTAAGTTTTATTAGAGCTACCAACAAAGTTACATTAAGACAATATTTCGAGTCCTATTTATTAACATTGTAGCATCTACAAAGTCACAATATTTTTTGTAGTAGTCTAGCATATGACAACACTCCGCCTGATGTTAAGCTAGAGCAGTGTTTCCCAACGTGGGGACAATTTCAAAAATGTACTCGACACTATTTTAACCCTTTCGCTCCGGGCCATTTAAATGCAATGCTATATTTTGCTGTCAAATTCTTAAATAATTGCGGTAAATAATTATTAGGTATAATTTCGCTTGACGAGACCAAAATATCAACTGGGTGTTTGGTTACATAGGGGGGACATAAGAATTTTAGTAAGGTTGAGAAACACTGAGCTAGAGTGTGGTCCATGAGTGAAGACAAGTGTTATCACAGAGAGATGTCTACTTGCAATAGTTTCTACAATTTTATATTTAGGAAAATATATTTATATGTAGGTATTTATGAATAATCATATTGCAATGTAATATTTAGTTGGAATATTTAGATGTAACCTTATAATCTCCCTTTGGTAGGTATTTTTTGCAGTATTTTAGCCCTAGGGTTTGAGAATGACTGGTATAAGGCATGTTCTGTAATTGCAGCCGGACTCGAACCTAAGTACGTTTACAAATCATACCTTTAGCGTGGTCCTGTGGGTGTGCAAGGGACTTTTGTATGAAACGTACATATGTGTTGCTTATGAGCGGCTCGATGCAATTATAATGTCCAACAAGGCATATTGCGCTACACTCATTAAAAAGGATAATAGTAGTGAGTATAATATGTATATATATACGGCTTTTGTAGTCCACTGGGTTCAATTCTCGGTCTAAGGGAAACTTTTTAAAAAAAAGTATGTATGTACCTATTATATATGAAAAAAAACCTATTTAGATTTAAAAGATTTTTAAGTGACTATAAAAAAGAGAGGGGAGAGAAGCGTCTATCCGAAATACGGCTGGCGCTGTGGGTTAGAGTGAGAGGGAAGGAGTCTGCTGTACGCATGAGAGAAAGGAAAGCCAGACAGACCGTAACGCGTTACGTTACGAAGCGGTTTACTCTCCCATAAGAAGTTATCACTTCAATAAAAAGAAATTAATATTTTGATGTAGTAACAAAAAACAATTGAATTTAAAATAATTAGAATTATCTCTTAAATCTCTAGCAACGCCCTCTATTGTAAATAAGCTAACTAATAATAATAGCGTTGAACAAAATTTGAAATATGCATTTGGTTCCGATTAGAGTGATTGGAAAATTTGAACTTATAATGCTAGTGGGTTAATATGTATAACGCAATGAAATGAAATGAAAATCGTTTATTAGCATAGGCACTAAAGGCGTGCACTTGCTCATCGTTAGACTCTACAATGGCTTCGGAAAGGCGTATGACGAGAAGAAGACCACAAGAAACTCGTCAATCATAGCCTGTACATAAAATAATAATAATAATAAAAACTGAATTGAATATATTTAATTATTTTATTAATATATTAATATATATTTTTATTATATATTATATATATATATATATATATATATATATATATATATATATATATATATATATATATATATATATATATTATATATAATATATAAGCGGAAGATATTATTTGATTTATTGAGTCAAAGCCGATCTTTAAGCTATTATAAAATGCGGACTATGAGCAGAGAAAGCAGCTAATTTTTTTTTAAATTCCAAATGAAATCTATACCAATTTGTAATGTAATTCACTTTTCTTCCAGAAGTAATAAGAAGATTTGCGAAGAACGTGATACGTCTAAGTCACTGTTACTACAGCAAATTGTGCGCGTGCGGCGTTTTCACTGTCGATGCGTCTCTACCTTTAAAATTAGGAGGTTTGGTTGCTACGTATTGTGTTGTATTATTACAATTTGCGTTTTTGTAAACGTTATGTATGTAAATAAAATAATATGTATCTATTTATATAGTTTTGTTATTATTATTATTTAATATTGTTTTTAGTAGAAACGATAATCTTTAAATGGATACTGATTGGACTTTGTACTGGAAGAAACAATCATTAGAAAGGGATATTCTCATAGTGTCGAAGTTGAGGCATGTGTGAAAGGGATGCAGATATCTCCTTCACGACACCGCGATTGTTTCTGTAAAAAACTGTATCCATATGAATTTTCCCATTTATTGTTAATATGGTTTCAAATGTGAATTTATTATTATTATTATTGTTATTATTTATTAATATAAGTATTTTAAAACTTTTTAATTTCAGTCTGGTCGCGATCACAATATTAAAATGTAGGTCCAAATAATTTTAAAACGTCCTTCTTAACCAAAACCTTGGCTTCTGTCTTCTTTATTATCTCCTTCTTTTACGCTTCTTAACTCTTCATAAATTTCATCTAAGCTTCTCATCTTGGTCTCAGGTACCATCAGGACCACATACGCGGCATTAAATAGACAGATGACACCGAAAATATAAAAAGTAACATGTACCCCCACCGTCGTAGCAATCGGTTTAAAAAATAGCATTTGTATTACGTCTGAAAATGCGCCTGAAGCCATTGTTATTGCCGTTACAGTGCTTCTGAACTGAAAAAAGTGTATTGTTATGTCATTATTATGCCATTTAAAATATATTGTAAGTACGAAAACTTCTTCAGGTTACATGAAATAGTATATTAGCATAGGCACTAAAGGCTTGCGCTTGCTCATCGTTAGACTCTACCATGGCTTGAAAAAGGCATATGACGAGAAGAAGACCACAAATAACTCGTCGATCATAGCCTGTACTTAAAAGAATCATATAGGACCAGAATCAGAAATAATAAACAAGTTACCTGAAACGAAAACAGCTCGCTCATAACAACAAAAGATAAAGGTTGAAGACCAGCTGAATCGCAGAAGATGCAAAGGCACAAAGAGACTAGTGGGATCCAAGCTGGTGCGGCTACTTGGAGGGATTGTGCTAGAAACCACGAAGCTAACACACACATACTTAGGCCTGATGCTAGAGAGGTTATTAAGAGTAATGGCTGAAAGAAGAGAAAAATATGTATTAGTCATTTATCTTCTTTTTCTCTTATTAATGACTTCAAATATCTATTAACACTAGATTTACCAGACCAGTCAAAATGACCAAAGATCAAATTAAAATTCCTACTGCATCTTACATTTTCTTTAATTCTTCTAATATTCTTTAATCTATAACAGAAGAATTAGTTTTATGAACTTTATATTATTTTATATATATTTGTAACAAATATATACTTTTTTTGGTTTTGGTAGAAATAGGTATATTTAAGCTGGTAAATCTAGTGTTAAAGACAATTCTGCCAATGTCGAGTATTCGGGTGACAGCCCAATAAGAAATTATAAAATTTTCATGGACACATAAACCCTTATATGAAAAAACCTAGTCACATAGGTATATATATTTTTTATTGAAACAGTCAGTAAATCTAATGTTACGATGACTATGGTATATGGTAATTAGAGAATAACATATTTTAAATTAAGCTTGGTTACTGAACGAACAACACTTTAAATTCCACCAGAACACACCTTCCTGCCAGTCTTCTCAACTAAGCTGGAAGCAACAGCAGCGCCCACTACTTGAACCACGCCTAACATCATAGCTTGTTGGTTTGGAGTCAGCACTAAGCCTGCCCCGTCTTCCGCAGCCATTCTAAATATGTCACCAGCAAAATTCAACACTGGTATCGCCCCACAGACCTCTCTTGCCAGACACAGGACCATTGCTATGCGGAATGCTTTGCAGAGTATTGGTGTACTTACTGAAGTATAAATAATAGCAAGTAGTAGAAACGTTATAAAATAACATATTATATACAGACATATAATTAATTGTTTCAGGCGTTACTTTGCGGAAATCTATATTAAAGGAAATTATTTTGCTTATAATTCCCGCTATATTAGGTCGACGAAGGAAGATAACCTCCACCAACATGCAATAATTTGTCTCAACGCATTTCGCCACTTCCGAAGCGACCACACGTATCCTGATGATGCCACGTGGCGAAACGCGTCGAGACAAGTTATTGCATGTTGGTGGAGGTTATTTTCCTTCATAGACCTAATGTAGCGGGAATTATAAGAAAAATAATTTAAAATATTTTCCTTTAATATACAGATATTTCTAAGGACAAATACTTCAGGCAGCTTTTTTATAGTAGTCTAAAGTGATAAAGTTACCATAGACAGACATAGAAGCAGATCACACTTCTCTCTTGTCATTGGAATTAACCTTTAGCTACTGAGGTGGATTTAATTTCACGTAAACACTGACGTGGGGGCCTCAGAGACCCGTATATATATATGCTTGTATTTAAAAATCTTTAGGGTTTTTAGGGTTTAGTGCTTAATAATTAGCTTCAGTGGATGTATTTAAATTAAATAAAATTTATTTGTATATAATTAACTATCATCTCAAAGTTTAGAAAACACTTAGCATTTTTTGGAAAAAAATCACATGAGATCATAAATCAATAAGAATATATAACATTATTTTAGAAAATCTACAATATTTTTTTCTCAAAACCTGAGAAAATAAAATCTACCCCACCTCAGTAGTTAAAGGTTAATAATTGTAATTAAACAATTAAAACAAAAGAAGTGTGAATTGTTAAAAATTAAAAAATGAATTGTTTCTTATTAGATTGTTCTTTACTTACAAATGGTTTTTAAAGCAAATTTAGAATTTTCCATTTCCTCCTCTTGTTCCTTTTTTAATAATTCCATTTCTCTTTGAATAACAGGATCTGTTTCGTTTCTGCATCGTAGCCAACATAATATTTTTCTTGCTTCCTGAAAAGTACGCGGGAATATAAACTCAAGTTTTTTATGATCTTATGATCTTATCTTGATACAATTAAGTTTGAGATGACATTGTATTTAGAGTGGTAGGAAGACTAGTGGTGGTTAACCCAGTTTGCTATATCAGGGTAACACCACCACTTTCAAATATGACCTAGACGGAGTGTTGAGAAAATAAGCGTTAGGAGTAGAAAGAAGATCTACCTTGCACGAACCGAAAATGTTTTCTTGGCAGGCCCGTCGTTTGATGTCGCTGGTTCAATTGCTCCCATCTCAACACATGCAAAGTTGAGTTCTGAGTTTTCTTAGATAGCACTACAGTAATGCCTCGCTTTACGCGAAGGATACGTTCCGGAAAAAACTGAAATTCCCGCGACTTTAGAGAAGTTGATGACTACATTATGTTTATACGCACTCTTTCGCGTAATGCGGGGCAATTGAGCGCGAAATTTGAATTACGCGTTATAGTGAAACCGCGCATAAAGGGGTCGCGTAAAGCAGGGTATTACTGTATATTAGTCTTTTTTCTTTTTTATTCGAGGGTTTTTGGTAGGTTTAATGAGTTAATATAGATATGTGTGTGTCATATGTCTCATATTATAAATAACTTACTTCCTTCTTCCCCTGTCGTATTAAATAAGATGGTGATTCTGGCATCATGAGAAACAGAAGAATATGAGCAAAAGGCAAGGTGAAGCAGAACCACAGCACAGCTCTGTACGACATCACATCACCTATTACGTACAGAAGAAGATTACCAACTGTCTGCGATAGAATAACCTGAAAACACCATTATATTAAGTTTTACATTGGTATTGTAAGTACAAAAGTATTTTATATGTACCAAAGTCCCAAGTGCTCCTCTTATTGATATTTCACTAATTTCCTTTATGTACAAACACGTTACGACGAAACAACCAGCCATGGTAACTCCAAGCAATGCCCTTGCCAAAATAAACGCCCATGTCGCTGTTGATATTAATTTTATTGTCCAGCATGCCTGAAAATGTTTAGAATATACCTAAAAGTCATCTTAAATATAATTAGAAATAATTGAATTGAAGCTAAATATATATATATATATATAAATATATATATGTCTCAATAACAAACTTTAAATATATAATAATATTCTAAAACGTTTTTATTAGAGATGTGCCGATTATGACTTTGGCCGACTAGTCGGCCGACTAATCGGCCGGCTAATCGGCCAAGCCGACTACGGTTTAGAGGATTCCCGTGACGCTTCGTTTACAGCTGATTCGCTGCAATTTCAGTCACTACTGACATGTGGACAAATATAAATAACAAAAAAAGTTTTTTGAGTTTTACAGCTCACTAGTTTGACGATAGTTTCAAATATTATCACGCAGTATTGCAATATATGTCATTAAATATTATGTTGATTTGTTTTTTAATTAAGATACTAATTTTGTTTGATAAATGTCATCAATATATTTTCTTTACAAGGAAGTAACACATACATTTTATTGAGAAATAGACACAAAGTAAGAAGCCGGATAGTCGCCGACTACAATAGTGGCCGGATAGTCGGCTTTACCGACTAGTGGCCGACTAGTCGGAACATCTCTAGTTTTTATGTTTATTTATTTAATTATTAAATCCCTTATTATAATTGAATGCACACAAACAAGTTATTATACTGGGTAATTTCAGTACAAATACAAGTTTAGGCTCTTGTAGTCAGAATCTACTAGATTTCAGAGAGGCATATGACGAGAAGAAAACACAAGAAACTCGCCAATCATAACTTGTACAATATAATGTTAGTAGGTACAATGGTGACCAAACGTATTAATAGGTATCTTCTAATAGGTCTTCTAAAAAATTAATTAACTATACCAGCCATTCTCAAAGTGTGTTCCGCGGAACCCTAGGGCTAAAATACTGTAAAAAATACCTACCAAAGGGAGATTATAAGGTTACATCTAAATATTTCAACTAAATATTACATTGCAATATGATTATTCATAAATACATATAAATCAGTTTTTTTATAATTATATTAAGGCTTTTTCCTTCGCCAAAAAAGTTTGAGAACCGCTGAACTATATGAATGGATTCTACTAACAATATTTAATCCAATTGAATTCAAAACTAACCAGAAGGTGTCCAGATGTAACCAGTATATTAATCTTTCTTCCCCATCTGTCGCAGGTGTACCCAAAAATGAAATCAGCTGGCACACATGTGAGATACGGCACTGCAGCCATCCAGGAGATCTCCCCGTCTGACAGCGGCTCTCCCCTCGGCGAGTTCGCTGATTGGAGAAGAAGCGTCATCGGTGACATCCATCCTATTGCGGTTCCGTACGCTAATACTGCCATTGTTACTGCACGAGGAATGAAAATCAAAATAAAAACTATTTATTTCGTATAGGTCATGCTTTATATGACGAAGAAATTCGCCAATCATAGCCTTAGTAGTTAGCAGGGCTGTCCAACTGGCGGCCCGCGGGCCATACACGGCCTGCCAAATTATTTTTACGGCCCGCGAGTACACTTTACTATGAATAAATTGGTTACTAAATTATTATTATCAATATTAAAATCAATATTAAAATTTACTATGTGAAAATGTAAATCTGATTTGAATTTAAAGTAAGTACTATTTAGTTTGCGTAACTTCAATTAACCTGGCTGAATACAGCAGCAGTCCGTTTAACATCTAATGATGGTTGACTCAAAGTATCTTCTTGGCCCCCGAAATGTTTGGTGAAGAAAATATGGCTCGCGGGCTATGATAAGTTGGACAGCGCTGGTAGTTAGGATATTTTTATTTACTTATTACTAGCTTTCACCCGCGGCTTCGCTCGCATTTAAGTCATTAAATAAGTATCAGAGATTTTAATACAAATGAATCAACATAATTCCAAACGGCTGAAACTATAGTCAGTTGGAGTTTATCCTTTGTTACTTCTAGTACCTCCAAAAATATGTGTACAAAGTTTCATGATGATCGGTTAAGTAGTTGTTGCGTGAAAACGTAACAAACAAACTCACATTCACATTTATAATATTAAGTAGGAATTGAAGTAAAGTAACAAATATGATTTTTGATGGTCCCGCACTAGTCAATGCCTGTCACGTAGGACCCAAAATATACATGCATGTTAGTGTACTCATAGGGATATTAGTGCTTAAACTACAGCATCTTTAAAAATTTAATACAATTAATGTAAATAAAGCTAGTACGCTAACATACACACAATCATCTCAGTCACAGTATTAGTATTCATTAGTATTATAATAATCATTATAAGTTGACTAGGCATATTACATTCTAATAAGGTTTTTTTTTAAATCGTCAGACAAGTACGAGATATTGCTAAAGTGAAAAACATAAATTCACTGACATGTCCATAAATGATAATTCATAAATTCTAAATGTCGCTACCAATAGTACAATATAATTAGTTGTTTCAGGCGTTACTTTGCGGAAATCCATATTAAAGGAAACTACATATTTAAAATTATTTTGCTTATAATTCCCGCTACAACATTCAGTAATTTGTCTCGACGCGTTTCGCCACTTCACGTGGCATCATCAGGATACGTGCGGTCGCTTCGGCTTCGCTTCGACGACGAATAGCACAATATTTAAAATACTAATATTTAGTAATGATATATTTTTTCATATGATTTAATTTCAATGATAACAAATGAAAATCACTCACTCAAAAGTGCACATATTATTTGGTTAATTTTACTTCCTTCATTGAAAAATATATAATATTTTTTCTCCATTTTACATTATTATTTCACTTATTCTATAAACGTGGCTGCTTGTCTTCACACACGTATCATACTAATTAAATATAATGTTTATTCGTAAGTTAACACTTTGAGTGAACACATGTAGTTAAAAAGACCCATACTAAAAAAAAGGATCACTTTCGCTTTAACCACAATTATTATTATTATCAAGAACATAGAGCATATCGCAATTTTGTAGGAGAGCAATAAATTTAGAAAGTTGTCATTGTGCATAGTTTGTTTGTGTAGGTTTTTCGTTGTTGTATTGAGTATTTCAGAAGGAATTGAGAAAATTTTAAGAATTATATTTCTGTTGAAATAAACAAATAAATAAATGAAAATTGCAAAAAAATTAGTTTCACCATGTTAATTGGATCCGGTGATACGATCAAGTACGACTCTTTCTTCTAATTGACGAATAAAAAATACTATAAACATATACTATGCAATATATATGTTAGTTTAAAAGTAAATTGTATTATGTATACTCGTACATGAAGTCACGCAATGTGCTAATAAACTCGTAGACACTGTTCAGGTTAATAAACCTTCTTCACACAATCTACACGAACAAGGGGGTATTTTAGACCCAAACCAGTATTTATGTTAAAATTATACATGGATGCAACAGACGGTTAAATTGGACTATATTCTCGGTCACATAACACTTTATTATCTTAAAGAAATTATTTGTTGTCATTACATAGCATTTTTAGTAAGTTAAAAAAGTCATATCAATTATAATATGAATCAGAAACTGAATTACCGTATTTATCAATTTAAACGGGTAAACCTAATGACTCCGAAGTCATGGTAGAGTCTGATGATGAGCAAGTGCACACCTTTAGTGCCTATGCTAATAAACGATTTTGCGAAACTGCGGTCGACATCTAGTTAAATATTATATAAATTATGAAAACGAGATAATTATTACGATTATTTAGATTTCATAAAATAAAATACAAATAAATAAAATACATTTTGTTTATTTTATGATAATTTTCAATCTTGGGCTTAAAAACGGAAATTTACTATATAGCAGTGATTCCCAACCAGAGGCGGCTCGTCCTAAAGAGCGCTGGTGCAGTGCACTCCCACGAAAATTACAGAAGTAATCTATATTTCTTCATAATACATACTATCCTTACATTACATTCATTCTATTCTACTATGCCTATACAATAGTATATTATATTACCTATATCTACGCCGCTGTAACATAACTTCTGTAATTTTCGTGGGAGTGCACTGCACCAGCGCTCTTTAGGACGAGCCGCCTCTGTTCCCAACGTGGGGCCCACACTACATAGGGGAGCAATATTGATGGATGATGCGTCCAATGTCACAATAAGACGCAAACCTGGGCCTTCATTTGGTGAGAATTGCCGTGTTAGTGGTGTAAACTCTGAGTCTGGATCCCGAGACACGTTGGTACATGAATTCCAACAACTCTGTAGGATGATGGCTGCTATGAACGATCGGTTGCTAAAAGTACTTGAGTACTCAGAGGCGTGCCAGGACAGAATGGAATATCTCGGTGACAAGCTTATTACTTTGGAGGGGAGACTTTCTAGATTAGAGCCTGCCATTCGTCATCGTGGATGCCTCTGTTCCTGCCAAAACACACCCAATGGCAACGATCGTTCAGATAGGTCTGACCTCCGCACAGTTTTTGGGAGTTCTCCTGGATTAGCACCGGAGGCTTCTTTAAACCGCATCCCATCGTCTCCATCGATGGTAAGCGCTGCATCGAAACCACAGCAATGTAAAGGTGTACGGACTGAGTCTCAAGATAGCGTCTCGTCCGAGGCAACTACTTCACCGAAAACACCCGCTGTTTCTTGCCCTGAAGTGAAGCGGCATGTTGGACTTTCGTCGCAGCGTGGTAATGCAGGACCTGACGTTACCAAATTGAAGGCGATGGAGCCTCGTAGACTGGTCCACTTGTGGAATATGAAATCTTGTGCTGATGACGTTTCCTCTTATCTGAGGGAGATGTGTACTACGGGCTCTTGTACTGTTACGGAACTAAAGTCACGCGGTGACTATAAGTCATATAAACTCAGTGTACCTGAAGCATTCTTCGATATATGCATGTCACCTAATACCTGGCCTATTAACTCAAGAATTAAGGAATGGACATTTTTTCGAGGCCACAGGTCTAATACGAAGAAGGCGCCAACGAAGACTTAGAAGTTCACCAAAGCAACGTACCGATCTTAGCTTTGACCTTTTCTATCAAAATGTTAGGGGTCTTAAAACTAAGCTAAAGGATTGGAGACGAGGACTGTTATTGACTGATAACACAATAGTGGCTGTGACTGAGACCAATCTGGACACATCTGTTCTCACTTCGGAGCTGAGTCCGTGGGGCTGGAGTATCCTCCGTCGAGACCGCAGAACGGGGAGGGGGGGAGGTGTGCTCCTGGCATTCCGTGTGGATATTAACGTGTGTCGACGACCTGACTTGGAGACTGATGATGGCGAGGATATGTGGGCTTCGTTTGTCTACGCAAATAGAAGGTTCCACGTATGCGTCGTATATATTCCACCAAACTCCTCCGATGATGTCTACATGCAATGGTTCTTGACGGTTGAATCTAAGATTTCGAGCGTCTCGGGCAATGTGATGATTGTGGGTGACTTGAACTTGACTAGTGCATCTAAATCCGTTTGCGCTTATTATTGTTATTTCTTAAATGTTTGCGGGCTATCGGACGCAAATGGTATTTTTAATGCACAAGGTGGTAAGCTTGGTGTGGTGTTGTGTTCCGGGGGTCTGGGGGGCTCGAGGGCGCGGTTGGGATGGGATGAATTTGTGCCTCGCGCTGATGCGTATCATCCGCCGCTCAGTGTCACGGTTTCCGTTGCTGTTTCCCCTGGTCGCTCTTTCCAATGTCCAGCCGCATCTAATGTGGAATCGCTCAAGGATTGGAATTTTGCTAAAGCAGATTACGTTCGGTTAACTAAAGAACTCGCTGATGTCCATTGGGAGACTGTTACTAGGTGTGGAGATGTTGAAAATGCTGTTGGAGCTTTTTATGACATAATTTACGGCATTTTCGATGCATGTGTCCCTAAAAAACGCCGCACAAACAAATTGCAAAGACAGTATCCCGCTTGGTTTACATCGGATTTGATGCGAGACCTGAGCCGAAAATCCAGATTGCATCGCATTTGGAAGAATACAGGAGCAACTGACGCATATAACACTTTCAGTTTGCTAAGGGCTGACATCAAGAGGCGTTTGAGAATTGCTCACGATGAATACATTGTGCGAATCGAGAGTAATTTAAAACACAACCCTCGTGATTTTTGGCAATATGTCGATGGTTTGAAATCATCCAAGGGCTTCGAGTCTCAGGTTTTGTATCGTGGTGGCGTTTGCAGTGGCAGTGACCTGGCTAATGCATTTGCAGACTTCTTCTCTGGCGTCTTCTTGCCGGATGAACCATCTCTCAGTATAAATGAGGTTATGTGCGCTGATTGCACGCGAACTTCCAATTACATACACTTGCGAGACATAACGCAAGCGGATGTGAGCTTGGCACTGCTCAAACTGAGACCCAGATCCGCAGTGGGGCCCGATTGCGTGCCACCCTATATCTTGCGGACATGTCGGGACTGTTTCGTGTGTCCGTTAGCGCATATCTTCAATCTCTCATTACAAACAGGTACATATCCGTCGGAGTGGAAGCTTTCCAGAGTGAGCCCTATTCCCAAGGGGCGTGATAGATCAACGGTCGAGAGCTACCGTCCAATAGCTGTTTTGTCTGCTGCCGCTAAAGTTTTTGAACGAGTCTTACACAGTAAAATCACTAATCAAGTCGCACCATTCCTGGCCGACTCCCAGCATGGCTTCAGGTGTAATCGCTCGGTTAATACCAACTTACTAACAGTCACAGACATAATTTCTCGCAACCTGGATAGGGGGAAACAAGTGGATATCGTTTATTTCGACTTCACAAAGGCTTTCGATAAGGTCGATAACGATGTCCTTCTTCTTAAATTGTGCTCACTGGGTTTTTCTCCGACGTTACTTAAACTGTTTAAGAATTATCTGAGTGGTCGAAAGCAATTTGTGCGATATGGAGGTTATGTCTCGGATCAGTATCACACGCGATCTGGTGTAAGCCAAGGATCAATACTTGGGCCCCTCCTATTTATCATCATGATTAATGACTTGGAGAGCGTGGTTAAGTATTCTAGGTGTATTCTTTACGCAGATGATCTGAAGTTGGTTCACACAGTGGAGAGTTCTGCGAACTGCAGTGAACTTCAGGATGACATAGATGCTGTTTTAGAATGGAGTGCCAATAACAAGTTGTTGTTTAACATTTCAAAGTGTTGCACAATGTCTTTTACTAGATCTTTGCATCCATTCCTCGCGGCTTACACGATGGGTGCAGACGTCATACCTCGAGTTAGTGAAGTGAGGGATTTGGGTGTATTATTCGATCCGCAGCTCTCTTTCAACGCCCATATCTCTGAATTGGCTGTTGAAACCTATCGAAGACTGGGCTTAATAAATTGTTGTTTTTTTTTGCAATAATTTAAATAAATTAGAAATAAATAACGAAGTCTTTTACAATAAATGCAATTAGAATAATAAAATTATTTATATATACAGTAATCCCCCCTATTACACGGTACTTTTATAACGCGTTTTCATGATACGTGTTATATTTCTGTATTGTGAAATTTATAATGATTTGTTCAATTCATAATCGATTTCGCGTTCGTTTGGACATATATTGTACATAATATAGTTTTTCATTAATATTTAATTTAAACCCGCTTTATAAGAAAAGCTAAATGTAAATAATTTGTACAAAACACGCAGAACCAATCTACCGCGTTATAAGGAGATTTACTGTATATTGTAGAAATATTCATACAGTACTTTTTTCCCCTTTATAAAAACATTATGTACATTCAATAAAAAAAAATCTTAAAACAAATTGAATAAATAAACAGTCAAACTTAATTTTAAATATTAAACTAAAAAATAATAATATCACTAACTTAATAATTTTAATAAAAATAAACACAGCGATAGGGTTGTCAATCAATCGCGACATCCTTGCTTTTAACACTAGATTTACCAGCTTAAATATACCTATTTCTACCAACCCCAAATAAATATATATTTGTTACAAATATATGTAAAATAATATAAAATTCATAAAACTAATTCTTCTGTTATAAATTAAAGAAGATTAGAAGAATTAAAGAAAATGTTACACGCAGTAGGAATTTTAATTTGATCTTGCAAGACCAGTCATTTTGACTGTTCTCGTAAATCTAGTGTTAATAACGAGCGACAACCCTAGTGATAACGTAAAGCATTTATTTTTCTTTACAATCTCCAAAAATAAAATAATGATAAGAAAAAAAAAACACTGAAAATTAATTTAAGAGAGTTAAATGGAAGACATGTTATATAACACTAGTTTACAAATTAAAATAAAAGTCATGTCCTTTCAATGTATTCTATATCGTTGTATTTAGTAGTAATAACTATACGCAAACATATATTTATTTTATTTCTATCACGTCTATAAATCAAGTTCTTATTACATCTTATTTTCAAACTACCCATAAGTTAGTTTCGATTTTATTTTAAAATTTTGATGCTGTATAGTGTTTGGTTAAATAAATATTTGTTTTTACAATGTCAAAAAGGTTGTGTAAAGTACATCCTGATCGTTTTTGTTATGTGTGTGGTGAATTTATAATATCTAAAAAAGGATATCCCATAACGGAATCACTTAAAGATGCATATTTTGGTTATTTCAAAATGACGTGTTAAATTTTTTTTATAATTTTTCTGAAACTCAGTGCACCTCAATTGTTAAGAAAAAAAAAACGTTTCATTTGAAGGACAAAAACCTTGTAAACTAGTGTTATTAATAAATAAAATTAACTAGGAGACCTAATTGCGTTATGTTTTTCCTATGACAATTACTTAGTGATAAATTCACTAATTACTATAAATTCGCGTTTTGTATGTGCTCAATTGTATTTAATATCTACTATTTTAAAGTAATAAATGATGTATATATTTATATTAGATGCTGGAATATAACCTAACATAATATATCTACAGGCATAACTAACATAGATGGCAGTAATTTTTTTAACCACACTTAATACAACTTAAAATAATAAAAATCGTTTTAAATCATTAATATCGTCACGAGCGCCCTCTCTTGTACGTATATCTCCTTTAGCATGTATGTATCTCAGTGCAAAAAATTTAGAATGTATTATAGAGAGGTGTAAAATGATTTATCGGTATAAATAATTTTTAGGTTCTTCGGCGATTGGATCCGCACAAGTTCCCAGGTTCTTCATTTGCACCAAACTCCTGAAAACATTTTATATGATATGTTTTATATACTTTTCTAGTGTAAATATTTAAAAAATGTAATATAAAAATTATTAATTTTTTATATGAATACATTTGTTTAGCAAAAAATTAAAATCAGTTGATTCCACTTATGTTCTTATGATATTTGTTTATTTATAAAGCCTACCTACAAAATTACATTAGAACTACAAATTGTAAAAAAGGACTATTATTATATAAACTAAATTAAATTTTCATTATAGGATAGGACGGCATGCTCGAGGTGATAAAGGGATAGATACTACACTTCTAATAAAATTACAAAAATACATAAAAATAAAAAACAAGAACCAAATAGATGTAAGAAAGAGGGGAGAAAGAAAAAAAAAAGAATCGCATATATAAAAACAAAATTAAAATGCTGGTTAGTTAGAATTTAGATGAAGATAGTTAGTATCAAGATGTTTCCTGCATTTTGGCTTGTTGTAGGAAAAAAATATAATAATAATATTATATCAACTTTAATTGAAATCTTAAATGTGTGATACAATTTACACAGCGCCATCTATGAACGAACGGCGGAATCACCTGAATTCATTAAATACACTTCGAAGTAAGGTTATAATCACCTAGATCTGCAATTCTCCATCTCCAAGAAGCATTTGTTAGAATAAGTCTTGTCATCGGTGCCGCAAACTGGGTCGTATTCAGGGGGACAGACGCGAGCGCAGCCGCTGTATTGGAAGCGAGCTAAGCAACGTTTGAGAGGCACGACGAAGACGTGCTTTCTGAAAGCAAAATTCATTTATTTATTTATAAAGCCTACCTACAAAATTACATTAGAACTACATATTATAAAAAGGAGTTACTATTATATAAACTAAATGAAAATTTAATTATAGGACGGCATGCTCAAGGTGATAAAGGGATAGATACTATACTTCTAATAAAATTACAAAAATACATAAAAATAAAAAACAAGAACCAAATAGATGAAGAATATAAGATAGAAGATATAAGATGAAGATAGAAGATCCATCTTTATTTAAGACAAGAAAACAGAAGACGTAGAAGTCAAATACACCTATACCTCGCTTTACAGCTTAGATACGTTCCACGAAACTTGGCCGCAAAGCGAAAGACCGTATAAGGAATTAATAGATTGGCAACATGTAGATATATCGACATCGAAAAAAAGTTTTTTTGTAGTTATAGCGAAACATTTTAGGCCGTAAATCGAAAACATGCATTAATTGAAAAGGGCCTTATAGCGAAATGTCGTACACTTATGCCTGGTTATACGGCCGTCTTTATCTAGGCCGTAAAGCGAGGTATGAGTTTAAATACAAACCCGCAATTCTCTTTTTTCATGATACACTCATTCCTATAAAAGCGGTTGTCTGATCCACAAACAAATGCTGGCGTGTCAGGGCAGGCTTCGTGGCAGAGGGCGGTGGTTCTGCAATGGGCTGCTGACACTGCCACAACGTGCTGGCCACAGGTTAGACGACGGAGTTCACATTCTGACCTGAAATTAAACACCAAGAGACTTCAAATAAGCCAGCGGTTCTCAAACTTTTTTGGCGTAGGAAAAATCCTTAATATAATTATAAAAAAACTGATTTATATGTATTTATGAATAATCATATTGCAATGTAATATTACGTAATATTTAGTTGGAATATTCAGATGTAACTTTATAATCTCCCTTTGGTAGGTATTTTTTGCAGTATTTTAGTCCTAGGGTTCCGCGGAACACACTTTGAGAATGGCTGAAATAAGCCATTCTAACTGGAAGTAACTGTGACCGAGTTTGTAGACTTAACAAATTCCCAAACTATAGATCAAGAGCGAATATTGAGTGAGCCTTAAAATGTATTGTTGTAATTTTTTTGTTAGATAAGCCAGAGCCCAGTCAACTTTGGGAACCGCTTGTCTATATTATTCATACTTACCTATAGACATTTCCATCGGATCCGCAAACTGGTTGTTCTATAGTGTTGTCGCAGTTTTGAGGACAATTGGTCTCGATTCTTGGCAGTAAGGTGCAGTTACCGAAATGTGCAAGCTGAACCCCCTTCCTGAATATATAAACATTATGTACAATTAGTATAGTTCGAAGCAGGTGTGGTTTGCCTAAATGATTTTATAGGTTACTTTGAAAATGCATTATTACTCCACGGACTTATAATGTTATATAGTTATTAGATTTTTATTTAATATGGAATTATTTTTTGGAATGAATAATATATATATATATATTAGACCGGTTCAAAAAAATCGACTATTTTTTTTTTAAAAACCCGCAGTGAAATATCTTCCTAGTCATGAAAGAAGAAGCCTGTGAAAACGGGAGCTCTTAATATCAATTTTGAAAGGTCGCTCATCGTGAATTTCTATTTTACGTTTAAATAACATGGGAAAATATTTTTTTTAACTTTGGAATTTTACAACTCAGTTTTGAATTAACATGTCGGAGTGAGCAATACATATTTTTGAAGGAAATTGAACGCTCTAAATAAATTGTCTCTTAAATTTTTTCTGTAAGTCCACTCCTTTAAAAGTTATTTGAGTTTAAAATTCAATATGTAATCAATTTAACGTTTTTTTCTTAAATTGTGATATAAATAAATTTTATCGCTTAACGAAAATAAAACTTATCTTAAATTGTAAAATAATTTTTTTTGAACCGGTCTAATATATATATATAGATGTATTAAAGGAAATTATTTAAAATTATTTTGCTTATAATTCCCGCTACATTAGGTCGATGAAGGAAAATAACCTCCACCAACATTCAATAACTTGTCTCGACGCGTTTCGCCACTTCACGTATCCTGATGATGCCACGTGAAGTGGCGAAACGCGTCGAGACAAGTTATTGCATGTTGGTGGAGGTTATTTTCCTTCATCGACCTAATGTAGCGGGAATTATAAGCAAAATAGTTTTAAATAATCTCCTTTAATATGGATTTTCGTAAAGCAACGTCTGAAACAATTGTTAATTATATATAGATGTATTCTTTGTATCGACCGTTGAAGGTGTTATTAAATAAAGACAAGTTACTCTTAAGTAGGGTTGCCACCCGTACTATATTATATAGTATCGTACTATATTTTAGTCAATTGTACTATATATTATAGAAAAACAATATAGGACGAAAAATACTATATTTTTGTCGCTAATTCAATTGTCGCGCTTTTTTTGAATTAACTGTGAATGGAACGCACTCGCAGCAATGTATAGGGAATTTTTGAACGAAAATCATTCATGTACGGCGCTTAGTTGGTACCACTTACGTCCTGTCAATTAATGCTACCCGAACATTAAGGTTATTTTTGACTATTTATTAACGGATTAAAATTACAACAAATAATTATTGAAAAAATATTGTACTATTTTTTTCCTGATTTTCCCAAAAGTACTATATTTTTTTTTATTATAAAAAAAATACTATTTTTCTTCAAAAAAAAGGTGGCAACCTTACTCTTAAGAGATCGTTACATTTATTAAACTGTTTATTTTGATTTTGAGTTACATTAACATTGATTTGAGTTATATTAATGTTAGGAAATATAAAACGAATATATAAAAATAAACATTTATTATTATTATTATTAGTCGTAGGTCGAATACTCACAGACACGTGGCAACCTTCAGATGGCAGGGATTTGTGTAGATATTAGCGTCGGTTCCACACACGGGATCGAATTCGCTGGGACATTTGACTTTGTGGCATTTATTCATTTTAGAGCGACATTTCTCCATATCTACTTTCTTCACGATCTTACGGTTGCTTACCCTAAAATAAACAGGAATCAAGTCACATATAAAATACAAATAATAATAATTATATAGTGTGCTTAGAACCTATTTACAAACCTACCTACTCTAATATTGTATACACAGCGATTTTCAAATGGATACAGTTATTGTAGGTGAACGGCAAAGGATATATTTGCATCTCTTTCACACATGCCTCAACTTCGACACGACAAGAATACAGTGGGCTTATGACGAATTTTAGTCTGCCTTTCGAACCGAGTTCGCTTCAAGCGATTTGTATGGAAATTTTGGCAGCGCCACCGCGTGCGGATTTGGAACTACAATATTTTAGATACTTTTTGTTAATTTTCGAACGTCTCGATCTTTCGTTCATTTGATAGATTGTTGGTGCTCGTTAGTCGTTAGTAAAAATTCATGATCCCGATTACTAACGGTTTTATTTGTAACAGCTCGATTCGAAAGCCAGACTAAATTCGTGATAAGCCCACAGTTATCTCTTTCTAATGATTGTTTCTTCCAGTTCAAAGTCCAATCTGTATCCATTTGAAGATAATCGACTGTCGATTGACACATTTTACGGGAGAGTGAAAACAAATTCAATTTAAGAATCTTCATAATGTGATTAGTGATAGGTGGTGTATATATGTATACTAGCTTTTACCCGCGGCTTCGCTTGCATTTAATTCATTAAATAATTATCAGAGATCATTTCAATAGAAATGAATCAATATGATTCCGAACAGCTGAAACTATAGTCAGTTGGAAACTATAGTAAAAAATAATTATTTATTTTTTAATAAAAATGTTACTTCTAGTACCTCCAAAAAAATTGTGTACAAAGTTTCATGATGATTGGTTAAGTAGTTGTTGCTTGAAAACGTAACAAACAAACTCACATTCACATTTATAATGTTAGTAAGGATATGTAGATATAGGAAACTTACCCACAATTCAGCATTTTCATCTCACATTCATTCCTGTAAATATTCTCATCGGAGCCACACAGTAACTTTTCCTTTTGACCAGAACAGTCTGTCGGGCATGCCTCACCGCCCGATGTTCTTTCTTGTGACACACAGAACGCCATCGGTACTTCAAATACATGTTTGCTGGAATTCAGTTTGAAATCAATCAATTTAAATAATATAAATAAATATATAACATAAAATAGTTTATTAATAAAAAATTTAGTAGTACATAAAAATAGCAAGGGCCCTTGTACTAGGTTCGAAAACTTGTGCTACTGAGTACCCCGGTTACTGAACTAGATGTATGATAGAAAGAGAAAGAGAATATATAAACAAAACTGCTAGAATATAAAATATATAATATATATCTATATATATATAACTCAAAGGTGACTGACTGACTGACTTAGTGATCTATCAACGCACAGCCCAAACCACTGGACGGATCGGGCTGAAATTTGGCATGCAGGTAGATGTTATGACGTAGGCATCCACTAAGAAAGGATTTTGATCAATTCCACCCCTAAGGGGATAAAATAGGGGATGAAATTTGTATAAATCTTATTAGATTTTCGACTGATTGAACTGAAATTAAAGATTGGAGCTACTATGATGAAGACGTTTTTACACACGGTAAACAAAAATAAAGCCGCAAAAACTATACCTAATTAATAATAATACTTCTTAACGGGAGCGAAGCCGCGGGCAACAGCTAGTTTATATATAAATACCAGAATATATATAATTATCAGAATAAACACACTTATTAGACAAATCAAATTCACTCCCATATTTATCTCGCATGCCTATTATGCAATTAGGGTCTCAGAAAGGCATATGATGAGAAGAAATGATAATAAACTGGCCAATCATAGCCTGTACAATATAATGTTAGTAATTACTCGTTAAGTAAAATAATTTCTACCTTCACCGTTACGTTCTCTTTCTTCTTTCAGAACGATAACTCTAAAAGCTACATGTTAAAGGTTGTATAGACTTATGAAACACTGACCCACAATTCGTAGCCTTCATACGACAGGCGTTCGAGTATAACTTTCCATCTGACCCACAAGTGGGACGAGCGACTCTCCAACATGACTCGCGACAATGTCTGGTTGTTTGACAATGTTTCTTGCTTGTACGCACGACGCCTTGACTGTGATTAAAATTAATTATATTTATATAACAATCAATTAAAACCAATGCATTGCGAAGTTCGCTTAGAGCAGCAGTTCCCAAGCTTTTTTGGCGAAGGAAAAAGCCTTAAAACAATTATAAAAAAACTGATTTATATGTATTTATGAATAATCATATTGCAATGTAATATTACGTAATATTTAGTTGAAATATTTAGATGTAACCTTATAATCTCCCTTTGGTAGGTATTTTTTGCAGTATTTTAACACCACTTTGAGAATGGCTGGCTTAGAGAATGCTTGTGCTTTCAGTTAAACATTTGACGTCAAAAATGTTGTATTAAGGATCGTTAGTAGAGTCTAATTGTCAGTTTTTTTTTAAATCCTAAAATTAATTATTAATATAATGATCACATTAGGCCACAAAGTTATTCGCGATTTTTAAAAAAACATTTTCGGCTCCAAGCGTTCAAATGAATCACCCAGTATGTGTAACTATTGAACAGTGTAAATGACCCTCGACTCACCCGCATGTGAGCAATTTCATTTGACAAGTACTTTTGTAGACGTTGCCATCCGAGCCGCATATGGGCCCGTCCAGAGGTGCCTGAGAGCAGTCTACTGGGCAATTTTCACGGTGAGCGCTTATGTTGTTACATGCACCCAAATGCGATAGACCTGTGCCGACTCTGAAAGAAGATATTTCTTTTGAAATAAAAATAGTTTATTAGCATAGGCACTAAAGACGTGCACTTGCTCATCGTTAGACTCTACCGTGACTTGCGTACGAGAAGAATACCACAAGAAACTCGTCAATCATAGCTTGTACATAAAATAATAATAATAAATAAAAACTGAATTTTAATTCAGAAAAAAAAGTAAATAACAATTCATAATACAGATTGCACAGTGGTTACAATAATAATATATGTTATATTAATAACATATATGTATATAAAATATATATAGCTACTTATAAAAGACTAAATTCAGTAAAAAACAAAATCCTTCTAGTAAGCCAACAGTAAGCCAAGCTCAAAAACAAGATTAACCACGCATTTCCATCACTCATGTAATCAATATTTTGTAGTAAGCAATTTGTTAAATGAATTCACTTACAATGTCGAGGATTTGGGTAACCCAATAAGGAATTATAAAATTTCGATTTAATTTGATAAGAGAAGTGACATTTTCAAGCCGGCATAACGGAGGTGACTGTTGTACATAGACATCTCACTGTTGTTTCATGGAGGTTGGCATAAAGTCATATAATAAGCTGCCCGATGATATTAGTAGCCTCCCTCTTTGTCAGTTCAAGAAAATCATATTACACGTTAGATGAATATCTTACTGATAAAAAAGCTTGGACATAATCTATGGCATTTTATGTTTACCCTTAGGTATATAATATATAGGATGACAATGCCCCTATACAGCAGCTATTCTTCTACATAATAGTAGATTTATTATATATTATTATGACATTAGTATGTAAGTGGACAATGCCAGTATACAGCAGCTAAATCTAATTGATAATTATTAAATTAATAAATTTATTGATTTTTATTCATATTTGTATTTGTATTGACGAGTAAAAGCGCTCTATTGGAGCCCATTTGCTAAAAGTAAATAAATAAAAAAAAACACCGTCTGCTAGGTTACTTAAGTTTTGGTAATTTACGTACGGGTTACTAGCATCTACAAAGCACTCTGATACATTATAACTAGTTTCAAGGTAAAAGATGATGATGAATAAACGGCTCTATTACCTGCATATCTCGACCTGCAACATGCATCTATTGAGATACGTCCTGCCATCTGTACCGCAGACAGGGTCGCGTTCAGAAGTACATCTGTGATCACATTTTGAACCTTGAGCTCTGGAACATGAGCCTTGGTCTTGAGCCAAGCGGACACCTGGAATTTAGATTTCGTTTTATAAAGTCTTGCCCAGTCAGAGTGAGATACTTAAGCAGTGATCTGTGGGCTTATGACGAATTTTAGTCTGGCTTTCGAACCGAGTTCGCTTCAAGCGATTTGTATGGAAATTTGAGCAGCGCCACCGCGTGCGGATTTGGAACTACAATATTTTAGATACTTTTTGTTAATTTTCGAACGTCTCGATCTTTCGTTCATTTGATAGATTGCTGGTGCTCGGTAGTCGTTAGTAAAAATTCATGATCCCGATTGCTAACGGATCCGTTTTACTTGTGACAGCTCGATTCGAAAGCCAGACTAAATTCGTGATAAGCCCACTGTAGTTCTAAAATCGCACTTGAGCATGAATTCACTATGTTTCTTTCGCACATATAATATTACAGATCAAACTATACTCGAGTGTCGTTTTAGATATGCTGCTAACCTTTTCCGCAAGTCTTCTTCCTCATCTCACAAAGGGAGGGATAGATGTAGCCATCGGTAGCGCAGACCGGTTCACCTTGTAACGCTGGACCACATATTCTGGGACATGAGGCGTCTCTTGCTGCATCCGTGCTTACTACATCTGGAAATTTTGAAAAATAAATAAATTTTTAAAGCACTACTTTGCTTACTAAGACAATCCTTGCTGGAATTATTCGGAGTTTTCTAATTTTATTTATTATTTGATACACTAACGAACACAGAATACATGCATTATGAAACTAAAGCAACAAAGTAAAATTGATTTAGACCAGGGGTTGGCAACCTATGACCCGTGGGTCACCGAGTGACCCATTTGGTAGTTTCAAGTGACCCACTTTAGTTCTGAAAATAAAGTATACAAACATTTTTTTTTCCAAAAAATTGACATCACAAGTTCAACATCAGGGGAGCCATTGATATCGTAGAGAATGTTTATAAATAAAATTTATTCAACAATGTTTGTAAGTATTTTCTTAATAAAATATATCTAATTTACTAAAATGCTGTTTTAATACGAAAATATCTCTGACCCAAACGTCTCTTTAATACTCGCATTTTGGTTAATTTTGATCCGCGGCCAAAAAAGGTTGCCGATCCCTGATATAGACTGCTTCCAAAATAAGTGGACACAACATGACTTACTTTCTAAACAAACTATAATAGAAATACAATATAACTATCAACAAATAACTTATAATATTGTGATAACAAATATGATTACCTTAAAAATAGTAAAGAAGATTATTTTAAACAACTTATGGTATGGATATCAGATATAGATATAAAAGTATGTATATTTTAGTTGATACAGTAAACCCTAGAGGGCGTGACAATGTCTAATGGAGTTTAGGAGTTTGTTTCAAGACGACACGCTTGCCTCGAGGCGTCTACAATTTCTAATATAGACTTAATAATGATTAGATGCCACATTATATCAATGTAAATAGTCCAGTGGGCTTATCACGAATTTAGTCTGGCTTTCGAATCGAGCTGTCACAAGTAAAACGGATCCGTTAGCAATCGGGATCATGAATTTTTACTAACGACTAACGAGCACCAGCAATCTATCAAATGAACGAAAGATCGAGACGTTCGAAAATTAACAAAAAGTATCTAAAATATTGTAGTTCCAAATCCACACGCGGTGGCGCTGCTCAAATTTCCATACAAATCGCTTGAAGCGAACTCGGTTCGAAAGCCGGACTAAAATTCGTGATAAGCCCACTGGTATATAAGCTTGCGTGCGGTCAATAACTTTTAACACAAATAAATTATATAATCTCCACTACTTTCAAGTTGGGATCAAAAGTTTTAACGATAGATAATTAATATATTTATATTGAAAATCAAATCTTACATTATAAACAACTAGCTTTTACCCGTGGCTTCGCTCGCATTTAAGTCAAATAAGAATCAGGTATCATTTCAATAGAAATGAATCAATATGATTTCAAACAGCTGTAGTCAGTTGGAAACTAGAGTAAAAAATAATATATTTTTTTAAATAAAATGTTACTTCTAGCACCTCCAAAAATATGTGTACAAAGTTTCATGATGATCGGTTAAGTAGTTGTTGCGTGAAAATGTAACAAACAAACTCACATTCACATTTATAATATTAGTAGGGATATAAATATTAAAAAAAAAATTGTCATAAAATGTCTTATCTAAAAATAATTCACTCTACTTTCGAGTCCATTGTAGTTTGGTACACAGTTAGCAAAATGTCCCCTCTAGGTTTGTTCGTGAACATGGAATTTTGTACCAAGAAAAATAAATATATTTTATTTTAGATAGAATAAAGGTTTTTTTCACATTACCAGGAATCAGTTTGAAGTAGCGATTGTCTTTCTTAGCTACAGAACGTTGAATAATAATTATTTATTATTATTTTAAAGGTTTACAAATATTATCCTGACCCCGAACTGGGATATCTACCCTGCGCTATGGGAATCAGTATCTACTTAAAAAAGTATTACCACGTATAGGTATGTATATATTAGAGATGCGCCGAATATTCGTATTCGGTTAAACCAGTGATTCCCAAATGGACCCCCTGAGATGGTGAAAATATTGAGGTTTCCACAAAGTTTTATCTGATTTCGAAAATAACGAACAAAAACGTTGATTTGGCTTCACCTATCAATGTAGCCAGATAATACTTCAAAAAGGCGTGCGATTTTTGGGATTATGGTAGAAATGTTCAGCAGGGAGTTCACCGAAACTAATAAAATTTAGGAAAGTGGTCCACGATAAAAAAAAAATTTGGGAACTTCTGGGTTAAACCTATATTCGGCGCATCTCTAGTATGTATATATATACTATATATAGACCGCATAAGATACTATAGTGAGATTTAATTTAAAATGTGTTAATTAAAGACAGTCATTTGTTTTTTTTGAGGTCATAAACGGAATACTCGGTCAGTGCAGTCAGTTTGAATACTGCGGCGTTCGCTCCACGATGAGGATTGACCCCTTTTTTAAACACGTGCTCCTGTTTTTTGTCTTATTTGTTATCCCGCACGTACTGGCGCTTTATTATGTTCATATATTCAATTGAAATGAAGTCAGGGTTGACTGTTCAACTTCGAAGTACATATAGATGACTTTTAAATTGTCGATTGAGTAGGTCTGGAAGCGCATATCATATTTTTAAGTTTAGCAACCTTTTCGTGTTGTTTTGTTTATACAGTGCAACTTTGATATAACGAAACTGAAGGGAATTAGAAACTAATTCGTTATATCAAGTAATTTGTTACTAGTGTTTGAGCTTGACTTACTGTTGGCTTACTAGAAGGATTTTTTTACTGTTTTTTTTAATGTTGTATAAGTAGGTAGCTATATATTTTTTTATTTAATTTTTTTTAAAATATTTTTATATATTATACGTATATGTTATTAATTTGACACTTATTGTAACCACTGTGTAATCTGATTTATAAATTGTTATTCACTTTTTTTTCTGAGTTAAAATTCAGTTTTTATTATTATTATTATTTTATGTACAGGCTATGATTGACGAGTTTCTTGTGATATTCTTCTCGCCATACGCCTTTCCGAAGTCACGGTAGAGTCTAACGATGAGCAAGTGCACGCCTTTAGTGCCTATGCTAATAAACGATTTTCATTTCATTCATTTCAATGAGATTCGTTACACAGACGTTGTACAAGGTTATATAAAATATATTAATCTCAGCTTTACGTAGGTACTAATCTGCTTTCCCTGTTATAGCGAACGATTTCGTTAAATAGAGGTAAATAATACTTTATTTTTATATTTTACAAAGATTGAAAATTCGTTATAAAAAGGTTTTTAACAAATGTATTCGTAATGTAATAATAATGGCATATTTCGCATTAGCTCTTACGATCAAATCTTTAATTTTTTTTTAATTAAAATCTAAATTTTAAAAGTAAAGTTATTATCGCCCACGCCCTCTTTTAACTCATGTACTTTTTAGACACTCACAATAACCTCAAATATTAAACAAATGAACTCTATTTGAAATTGAAAAAAGAGGAAAAGTAATAAATTTATTTTTAAAAAGCAATCACCAGTAATTGCGTGCACATGGGTATTTATTCCACGAAAACTGATTACATTGATAGCAATTTGGTGCTTGTGGTGTTACAAATTGGTTGGTATTAAGGGCTATAATTGCTGGTTTGTTTACGACTAAACGTCTTTAAGTTTCATTTCCAATTGTGATTACTTCTTTTACGATCGCGTTAATGATTAATTAATGTATAAATGATTAAATAAAAGGTATTTATAGATGTCGGACTTTGAAGAGCAACATTTATCTATATATATATATATATATAAACTAATGTTTGTCTGTATGTCCTTTATAGAATCGTAAACTATGCATTTGATCATGTGATGATCTTTAGCAAAGTTGTTGTGCTTGAGCCCACGGAGGTTTCTGAGTTGGTACGACTAATTTTCGACAGATGGCGCCATTGTCATTCCAATGAATTTCATATATTGCCGTGACAATTAATGACAGCTCACATTGAAGAGACAATATTGTCGTCAAATGAACAAAATGAATTAAATATTAGTGTAATGTCTTTCCTTCAAATTAATTTTAGTTGGTGGCGCTGGACTAATGTAAATGTATGATAGCCAGAGCGATTTACTTACTCTTGTCAACGGCGATATACAGCAAGTAGTCAGTTGAGTTTAGAATAGGCATGTGGACAGATTTGTAAAATATGCGCCCTCGGTGATTTTCGAATTTAGTATTGCGCCCTTAAGGACAAACAGCTTGCCGACCTCTGATCTAGATGGTAGGTACTTTATATTTGTTCGATAGAAAGAATAATAAAACAAAACAAAAGAACGTATCAATAAACAAATGCCGGGTCGCTTACACGAAATATTGCGTTGTTTTCCAAGAAATAAAGATTTCGAATAGTTTTCTATTCTACACTTTCACGCTTGAATGTATTTGTCAACTTGGAAACACGCAACGCAGCCGTTTGCAAAAATATACCTACTCGTAGGGTTGGCACCTGATTGAATAAAGTTTTCTATTATTTATTATTATTATTGAATTCTATGAAGTTTTTTTAATTACATATAATAGAACAAATATTCTTTTATTTAAAAAAAAAACAAATTTTTGTTAATAATAAAACGGTTTCTTTACGCAACCAAAAGACAAACAATATTCCATATTTAACCATCTTTAATCAAATTTAGTTATTAGAAATTAATAAATAAATAACTTAATGTCAACGTACCAACCCTAAAACGTTGGTTGCAACCTTAGTATGCGTGGTACAACCATAGCAGTGGGCGAGGACATGCGTCTGCGCACGACTATTTGTTAAATTACTATGAAAATTTAGAATCTATTGCACGTACAAAATGATTATGCTAGAACACCGCAATTCAGTTTCCTTATTTCGACGCAGAATTACGATTTTATATATATTTCAATGTCGAGTATTCAATAAGAAATTATAAAATTTTAATTCACACGTAAATCCTCGCTCATTATTCTTTTTGTCTTTCTTCTCTCTTCTATGTTGTGTTTCGATGCATGTTTTAAATTGATTGATTGATTTACAATCAAAAATGCACCTACAAGTATACTAACATTATATTGTACAGGCATTACAATTAGCGAGGTTTTTGTGATTTCTTCTTGTCCATGAGTTTGCCCCACCCTGGCTCTAACCTGTAAGGTACCTAATGAAACCTAAAAAACTTAATTATCTGTTTTGGATAATTAGAAGGTGTGAGTGTAACCGGGGTAACACCGCGGGTATTTGCTAGTTACATATTATTTTAGATTGCTGCCCTATCATGAGCCCATGGCTAGCTACACTCATGTTCTTGTCATATGCCTTTCCGAAATCTCATAGATTTGACTATGCGCAAAAGTCAGAAGTGTTTGTGTGAAATAAATATTTTTATTTTGATTTTGACACATATTGTATGTGTGTACAATAAAAGTGAAATTCTTTTTTAACAAGTAAACAGAAAAGGTTTCACTGCGGCCCTAAATTATAACAGCTTTCGATACTTAATGCTTTCATTAGCACTTCAGAGTTTAGTGGGCGGCCAAAAGTTTGTTTTGCTTGTTTGTACAACGACGTCACCTATACGTGTGTTAGTACATTAGTGTTTTACTGTACGGATAGAGGTCGCTATTGTTGTTTAAAAACGGCGGCAAGTTATTACAGTAATACCCCGCTTTATGTTATGCGCGGTTTCACTACAACGCGAAATTCAAATTACGCGCTCAATTGCCCCGCATTACGCGAAAGAGTGCGTATAAACATAATGTAGTCATCAACTTCTCTAACCGGAACGTATCACTCGCGTAAAGCGGGGCATTGCTGTATTATATTAATCTACAAAAAACCCGCCAAATCAATAAATTTAATAAAATCTATTTTTCTTTAGTATTTTGAAGGGAAAACACTAAAACTGATAATAATTCCAGAAATATAGTTTTCACAGTAAAGAATTAATCAATATTAAAAATTAATTAATTTATTAAAGTATTCTATTCACATTTCACACTAATAGTGTTATTTATTACATTAATTATATGTATAATTAATCAACATTAATTTCATAAGAAAAGTGTATAAATTATATTAGAGTAATATATGTTTTTTTTTAATTAATAATTTATCGTTAGATATATCGATACTAATGTAAAACAGCTTTATGTGGCTTGATATTGTATTTATTTTTGAATTTTAATTAGATTTTATCGCTTTCGTAGTTAAGCTTAAGCATAGATTCACCGAGTAGAGTTCAAAATTCCAAATGTCACTGCACGAAATAAAATAAACAAGCCACAAGCTTGAAACAATATTGATGTGAGGTTTGTATCCATTATTTGCTAGCTGTTGCCAGCGACTTCGTTCGCGTAATAATGAAGATATAAAGTAGGTACTATGAATTTTATCATGAAAAAGTAGTTATTGAGACATAACTGTAATAGTTAGACATATGGTGTCGCTGACTTTTTTGTAGATATTGATGTCCTCTATAAAACTGTTGTACATCACTTTGCTCTATTGTCAATAATTTCCGCAGCGTACGCAATATAATGATTTTTTTTCACACTTTCGGTTACATTATTGAAGTTTTCATATGGATTCCTAACGTTTTTGAAAATATTCTATAGCCTATGTTCATCAGGGATAATGTACGATTCTAATGGTGAAAGAGTTTTTCAAATCAGTCCAGTAGTTCCGGAGCCTATTCAATACATACAAACAATCAAATGTTTCCTCTTTATAATATTGGTATAGATATACACTCTCTGCTTACCTCAATTGGGATGAAAGTCTTGAATGTATTCTCAAAAAGGGACAAAATCATTGTAAGATGATATCGTGCCGAAGCAGCTTTCACCGTTACAGCGTGTCCCAGATCACTTCCACGAAACATCAACGTATTATATATTATCCCTAAATGCGAAAGTAGTCTGTCCGTCGGCTGGACCTTCTGGCGATTCTTTTATAGTACGAATAAAAACATTCCATATTTAAAATTAAATGACGAGGCCTTAATAACGTAATACACACATTTGAATTTCGAATACAACGAATATTTTCATTTGTTTTATTTTATATTTTATAAGAAACATATTTGATGTATATTGTATGCCAACTAAAATCAAGGTTACATAAGGTTCACTTAAATGTTTAACAATGCTAGCTTTAATTGTAAAATCCGAATAATTAAATGAAAAATTGTAGAACGAAAAAGGGACAACTGAGGCAAATAAATTCGTCGCAATACTTCGAAATTATAAGTTGCAATAAAATATTTATTTATTTATCAAGCCTACTAATAAAATTACATTAAAATAGTAAAGATAATGTTAAAGTTAGAATTAATTATAAAATATCAAATCTATATATATAAAACTCAAAGGTGACTGACATAGTGATCTATCAACGCACAGCCCAAACCACTGGACGGATCGGGCTGAAATTTGGCATGCAGGTAGATGTTATGACGTAGGCATCCGCTAAGAAAGGATTTTGATCAATTCTACCCCCAAGGGGATAAAATAGGGGATGAAAGTTTGTATAAATCTTATTAGATTTTTGACTGATTGGAGTTACTCTGATGAAGACGTTTTTACACACGCTAAACAAAAGTAAAGCCACACAAACTAAACCTAATTAATAATAATACTTCTTAACGCGAGCGAAGCCGCTGGCAAAAGCTAGTTAGTAATAAAACTAATATAATATATAATTAAAATTTAATGAACTTTATTTATTATATAAAAAAAAAACAACACAATAAATATTAACATTAAATATAGTATTTGAAATGAACATAAAATGTAAAGTTTAGTGCGGTTTTTTAACCGCAAGCGTGATTTGAATTATTATAACTAAATACTTAAGGTGCAACTATACTGAACAGTCCGTCTTAAAAACATTTTTTTTATGGAGCAAAAGCGAAAATTCCACACATATTTTAAAAAAATACCCCTAAAAATGGGTAAACGGAAAGATATCGTTTGCAACACCAAAAAAAGTTATTTAGAAAGATGAAATGTAAGCTTAATAGTTTTGTTACTTTGTAATAATTATTATAATATTAATTCTAAAAATGTTTTAAAAAAATTATTTATACATTCAGAGGGGAGACAAATACATATAAATACAATGCAACCTTGATATAACGATACTGAAGGGAATCTGAAAATAATTCGTTATATCAAGTAATTTGTTACAATGAGGTTCGTTATACAGAGATTAGGTTGGTCTACTATTCGTTTTAATAAGGTTAAAATTATTAATCTCAGCTTTACGTAGTTACTAATCTGCTTTCCCTGTTATAGCGAACGATTTCGTTAAATAGAGGTAAATAATACTTTCTTTTTATATTTTGCAAAGATTGAAAATTGGTTATAAAAATGTATTCGTAATGTAATGATATATTTTGCTAATGCTCTTACGGGCGGTTCTAGGGGATTTCGAGAAATTCGTTATATTAAGGTTAGTCTTTATGTCTGTATGTATTTAAAACGTAATCCCAGATTTAAAATGCTTGATGATTGAAGATCTAGTGACCGTGATCGCCGATACCGTATGGTTAAACCCTTAGCTAGATACCAATGCACGATTTATTGACTCTCAAGACGAGTATTACGGTTCCAGCGCGGACTAAATGACAGATCAGTCGCACAACTGGTTTGATTCGATGCGGCAGATAATAATATGATTAATTGCTTTGGAAATGGAGCAAACGATTTATGACGTGACCTTGAAATGTTTGAGTTTGTTTTCTAATTTGTTCGTACGTTTGTTTAGAGACTTTATTAGTGAGCTGTTTGTGTTTTGCGAGATTTTATTTGTGTGTGCAGTTTTTTTTTAGTTTTGAAATAAATTAAGCTTTGTTATTTTTCTAGCTATGTATAAGTAATTATTTTTGGGTGTTATCTTGAAAGTAGTTTTGTTTGAGCTATTAGGCCGAGCGTCCACCGCCAGCTAAAATAAGTTAGTTTAGTTTAGCTCGCATAGTAAACTATGCCAGCTAAGCTAACTAAAATATCCCAACTAAGTCAAACTAACTTATTTGTGTAGGCCGATCCGAAGCTACGCGAACTAAGCTAATCCCCTCTCATCCCTTTGCATTACCCCTCTGGCGCCTGACGTTAGTGCTGTTTTGTAGTGTTTTTTGATAATTAGTAATAATCTTAGTGATACCCTTGGCAATCATTGTTAATAACTCATTAAACTGTTCTTTGGATACATGACAGAACAACTTAAAATTTTCATCGTCTACTTCGTTATAGAGAGTGTTAAATTCTCCACTTGTTTTCCAATGTTGAATATGTTTGCTTGTCCAGAATCCATGTTTGCGTTGTTTCTTTGTGTAATAAGCAATAATCAATCTTCTTTTCTTATGGCGAATATACTCCTCCTCTGAACTCTGGTCATAACTCCTCTCATGTTCCTCCATCACGTCTGATTAACTCGACATCGGCACAAATTGACATCACTAACGTAGTTATAGCTTATTTTTCAGTGGACGAACAATTATTTCCTAGTTTAGCTTAGCTTAGTTCACTGAGCTTAGTTTCTAATTATTTTAGCTGGCGGTGGACGCTAGGCCTTACTCTATAATTAGCTTAGCTAGCTTAATATCGAATAAAGTGTAGTAAATACCGAACTCTTGAAAGAAATGTCAGATATCTAGTACTTTAAATAGGTAAGATTGATAAATATAGTAAGCTTTTAAATTAATCTAAAATGCTATTTGTTAATAGTAGTTAAAAGAGATCTGACTATTAATTTAAAATAAAAAATAAAAAACAAACGTTAATTGACAAAGCTTTTTACTCTATGAATGACAGTCTGTGAAAACTGATTATATTTGATAGTTAATGTTATTATAATATTTGTTGTTGAAGTGAGTAGAGGGCGCTGTCGTCGTTGCTGCGTATTGTTGTATTTTGACAAGTCCAAGTGTTCCAATAGGAACCTACGAATGACGGATTAGAAATAGAAATAGTTGTAGTTCAATTAATAATTAAATTTATTTTATATTTATTTATTTATTGTCACCATATTATTTATACACTAAGATAAATAAATTTAAATTATTTTTTTTTATTACGTAAACTATAAACATGGCATTATTTAAAAAAAAAATTTGACATTTGAACTGTCAAAATTTTAATATATATATATAAAACTCAAAGGTGACTGACTTAGTGATCTATCAACGCACAGCCCAAACCACTGGACGGATCGGGCTGAAATTTGGCATGCAGGTAGATATTATGACGTAGGCATCCGCTAAGAAAGGATTTTGATCAATTCCACCCGCAAGGGGATAAAATAGGGGATGAAAGTTTGTATAAATCTTATTAGATTTATTTCATTCATTATTACGCAGACGTAGTTGCGGGCAACAGCTAGTAAGTTATAATGTTATTCGTATTATATACAAACAATTAGTATATGTATTGGCATGGAATGAACATTGGACTACATTTATTCTGTAGGCAAATATTTTTGACGAAAATTTTAAACGAAATATTGAGAATGCAAATTAAGTTTAATGATCTTGACAATTATGTTGATCTAGAAAGTGGTTCAGTGGCTTTCACAATCCTCGGAGATCTGGAGTCGAATGTGAACCTCCCCGTCTTGTAGGATGTGGAGCCATAAACACACGTCGCTTTCGTTTTAATGATTATTACGTGTTATATTTGTATTTTTATGCTGTTTATGATATGAAAGTGGTTTTTTACATCTGCTATAAATATAGGCGGAGATTCGCGATGTCTGTACAAAACTAGTCTGACTGAAGTTACTAGAAGTGCACATTCTAGAGTCTACCTATGTTGGCAACCTGTTTGTCCTTAACACTAGGTTTACGGGACGCGTCAATTTGACGCATTTTGACTTTTATCAGAGAATTACCAAAAACTGTTTAAATTTTTATTTTATCTCTTTGTATGACTTTTATTCATCGATCGACGAAAATATATATTGAAGTCTATTTTTTTTTAAAGTGTTGAATTACTGAGCCTGTGTATGTGGTATACCTATCTCTACGATATGCGTCAAATTGACGCGTTTTAGTAGAAGTAGGTGTATAGAAAACGTCCGTAAACCTAGTGTTAAGGGCGCAATACTAAATTTGAAAATCACCGAGGACGCATATTTTAAACTCAACTGACTACTTGCTGTTGATAAGAATAAGTAAATCGCTCTGGCTATCATACATTTACATTAGTCCAGCGAGGGCGAATTAAAAATCGATCGGGGGCGCCATGGATCTAATCTAGACCATTGTTTCTCAAGCGGGGGGTAAAGTTTGTTTTTAAACTGCGACAGTCTGTTGAAAAATAATAAAACTATATATAGATACAAAAGATTTGTTTATTAAAGGAATGAATTTTAGTGTAGTGTTATAAAACTAAATATTAAGATGTAATTAATGTGTGGGGGATCGCAAGACTTTTTACTTAACTTTTTGACTTTTTCGTGGGTTGCGACATAAAAATGTTGAGAAACAATGTTCTAGAGAGAAAAAAATCAAAATCTATGTGATAAAAATACGTTCGATATTAAGCTAGAAGATATAATCCCGAGCACATTCGTCTCCATATATTATATTTAATTGGTTTTAGGTATATTCCAATTTCTATTTTCATTTACCGGATAGACGTATTTTATTTTGTATTTATGACTTAGTGGAATTTACAGGAGATCTTTTATTGCGCTGCCAGAGTGAATGTTGATGGGCAATTATTCATGCGATTTAGCTTTATGGCTAATAATAATCATTATGAAGTACACTGGTCTGTAGAATAGCGATTAACGTTCCCTTAGCGCTGGTCTTGTTCGTCGCTGTTCTTTGTCATTTCAAAAAAAGAACATTAGTAATAAAATACCCAATCCAATTTCAAATTTGTACACCCAGACGACGAAATGTGGGAGGTTCCCACGCCCCACTCTGTATCTACAAGCAAGTAATTTGCACTATGCCACCCTTAGAAAACTCGGTAACTTGAGAGTAGTTTAAACTAATCACCTAATTATTACTTGAGTACAGAATCTGCACTTAAGTAGGTTGAATACCCCTGCTTAATATTATAAACGTGAATGTTAGATTGTTTGTTACGTTATCACGCAACAACTACTTAACCGATCATCATGAAACTTTGTACACATATTTTTGGAGGTACTACAAATAACATAGGATACTTTTTATTAAAAAAAAAATAAATTATTTTTTACTATAGTTTCCAATTGACTATAGTTTCAGCTGTTTGGAATCAGATTGATCTATTGAAATGGTCTCTGATACTTATTTAATGGCTTAAATGCGAGCGAAGTCGTGGGTGAAAGCTAGTTATGAAATATCCGGTATTTGCATGGCATTACACTGTCTATTTATCACAGGATACAGAAACAATACCGAAAAAAAAAACAAAAATCCATCAACTACAAAATATAATACGCATATAGGTATTAAATAAAAAAAAAACTGAATGTTGACAGAAGTTTTTATGACGTTAATTACGACGTGAGAGGTTGTGTGCATGCTTATGTCCAATCCCGCAATCCCGCAGCACGTGGGATCCCGCAATACCGAGATCTTGGAAGATGGTGTAAAGTCCCCCTTAGCCGTTGAATGTGCTTACGATGTTATAATTGCGTATTTGAGCGCGTTTACATGATCGCTTCATTTATGTAATAACTGAAATTACTCATAAAATTATGTAATAATATCTTCTATTTAGATAGATTAGGTGTTATTGCTCTCTTTACGATTAAATTGCATTTTTAAATGTATCCACGTTAAATTGATCCTCTAATTTTTTTGTAAATTATTTACAACTTATATAGGTTATGTTTTATATAAGTTTATTTTATATAAGTTATCAAAAAAAAAGTGGGAGTAAGGCTTTAACATTAGAACTACGAACTGGTAAATATGACCGGTTTCAAAAATTCTTCACAAGACTTTTATGTAAAGCCTTACTCATTATTTTTTATAGTTTTACAATAAATTTATTTAATTACATTTAATACTTTGCAAGCACAAGTCATCCGGTCATTAAATTTAAAATTTTTTAAAAATTGTGTCCAAGATTTTTCTCTCTGCACATTTTCCTATGTAGGTTGTTTAAAATTTACAACAGTATTTAAAAAATATTTACGTAATTTCAGTTCATAAAAGAACAATTACAGAGAGGTTCGAAAGGAAATGAGTTAATTTTTGCATTTGCGAGAACATTGATGGGTGTACCGCAAGGCAGTCATTTTGGTCCTCTGTTATTTCGTCCTATATTAATGCTACAAATTGTAAATAATTTCATACCGTTGTGTTTTGATTGTTTTTACTCGGAAATATGAAAGATAAATTGGTCAACTTTGTCGGCCTCTGAGCTAAAGCGTTGATAACTATCACGTTACGAAACCCGTTTAAAAAAAATGTTTATTTTGTAAATTTTATTTGAAAATTGTCCAAATAGAATGCATTAGGAATTGTTTTTTTATTATTTTATGAACACTCAAACATTATGGTTGTAAAAGAAAAATTATATAATACTTTTTTTTTGACATATATGTCTAACGAAGTATCGAGTATTCGATCAACGATTGGATCATAAATAATCATATTATAAAACCCTCAAGTCAAAAACAAACCAATACAAACCTTACCCTATAATTTTGTAATAAACAAACGCATTCTAAATTCAAATAAATTACTTTTTTTTAAATAACCGTTAATTTAAAAAAAAGACTGCGTTAAAAGGCATGAATTCGCGTTAATCATAACGGGTTAAGCTTTATTGATTAAAAATGACTTTTACTTGTAAGTAATCGATCATCCGGACACTTTAATCGGTGTACGAGACGTCTCTCATTAATATCAAAATTTAAAAAGCGCGGAACTTATTGGCTCATAACTGTTTTTTTTTAATTTATTGTCTAAATAAATATGACATATTTAATTCAAAGGTCTTCATTTTACATATACTTTTCAAACTTTTGCGTTAAGAATTCACAAGAAACTAAATAAAGATGCTGAATTAAATGAAGTATTTACTTACATAAAACTATTAAAACTCCGAAGCTTGCAACATAGTTTCTAACTTCCATTGTTATTGGCACTGCTCAGTCTTGAATTTAAAAAAAAAACTCTAATTTGAATTACGCGCCTTACGCCGACATCAACGTTTCATATTTATTATCTGAAACAAAATAAAATATTCATAAATATATACATCGAAACTAATATTATTAAATAGTTATTTAGTAAAAGTGAAATGAAAGTGATTTATTAGGATATATATATATATATATATATACAATACAAATACAAATATAAATCTAAATGAAATAAATTTATTAATTTAATAATTATCAATTTGATTTAGCTACTGTATACTGGCATTATCCACTTACATACTAATGTCATAATAATATATAATAAATCTACTATGACGTAGAAGAATAGCTGCTGTATAGGGGCATTGTCATCCTATTGTATACCTAAGGGTAAACATAAAATGACATAGATTATGTCCAAGCTTTTTTGTCAGTAAGATATTCATAGGCGCTAAAGGCGTGCGCTTGCTCATCGTTAGACTACAATGGCTTCGGAAAGGCGTATGACGAGAAGAAGACCACAAGAAACTCGTCAATCATAGCCTGGTAGGTAGTTTGAATTTATTTAGTTATTTTGATATATTAACAAGGTCGGATCTACAAAATTGCAATTTTACAGAGCAATTTAAACTTGTTATTGTAGATTCTTCGTGCTGTATATTGTATTTAGCGTGTTTTTTTAGAGTGGTAACATTGTCTTTGGTATCTTGTTTTTATCATCCGGAAACACTATAGAGGGGTTGTCAAGTAATTATCGAGTTGTAATATTTTAAAATTAATAATGAATATACTAAAACTATTACATTTCTCGGATAGAGATTGACTTCTTTCATCTATGAGCAGACACTACCATAGACAAATATCCATAGACAACAGTTGTCTATGTTATGCTAGTGTACAATTTCAGTTATGCTTATAAGTGTTTTTTTACGTATAACCTCACAACTCGATTGTTAGTAAAGGTATACAGCAGCCATTCTCAAAGTGTGTTCCGCGGAACCCTAGGGCTAAAATACTGCAAAAAATACCTACCAAAGGGAGATTATAAGGTTACTTCTGAATATTCCAACTAAATATTACGTAATATTACATTGCAATATGATTATTCATAAATACATATAAATCAGTTTTTTATAATTATATTAAGGCTTTTTCCATCGCCAAAAAAGTTTGAGAACCGCTGGTATACAGTAATAAATACGTGTATTTTATAAATGAGATGAAAGTACAGCGAAATTAGGTCCTGAACATAAACACTAACAATTACCTATAGAAATAGACTTTCTCTGTCGACGCTCGTTTTCCATTTGTGAGCACCCTTTCACCTATCGAGACTTTACTTGACCCTGAACCTTATAATACTAGGGTTGGCACAATGTTGTAAATTTAATCATTTATTGATGTGAAACATCTATTGGCGCGGGTATAAACCGGATCGTTGGCGTGGCGACGCTTGCCGTGGCGACGGTTCGACACGCTATACTATGGTATACATGCAATGCAGTTTTTAGATCTGATTATATACATGAAATTATATGTATTCATAGATAATCATATCAAAGTTTATTTTATCGAGTTATTTCTGAAATCTATATCATTTAAGAAGTTTTCGAATTTTTAATTTTTCTATTTAATATAAATAAATGTTTCTTAAATAAATAGTCATCATTTTCTGTAAAAAAATTCATAGTATTTAATTTTTTCATTAAGCAATAATTAGTTCCTGTTGTAATCTTGTCTTTTACGCATATGACTTGAATAAACTCACATTTGCCAGGCGTCCCGTGAAGGCTCACATTTATTTTATATATAATCGTTTGTTGTTAAATGTAAAATATACAAAATGAGGCACGGGAATCTCCCATATTTCAAACAATATTGTCTTGAGTGTGCAAATTTAATGCAATAGGACCTATCTAATGTGGAATGTGCGTAAACTTTCTGGCAATTTTTTATATATATCATAGTTTATTTTTACCAGCCTTTTGAAATGTGGGAGATTCCCGTGCTTCACCTCGAATTAAAAATAGTTTAATAAGGAGAAGTAATAAGATATTTAAAATATTTTCGAATGAATTTTGAAAAAAAAATGAAAATAAGGGATTTACTACTACACTAGCTGACCCGGCGAACTTTGTTCCGCCTTAGAAGCAATAAATAAACAGATTTTTGATTTTATTAGGTTCAATTTTTTATTAGGAAAAACAAATAAAAAAATCAAGTATTTTAATGATTCTTTATTATTCATGTATTTTGTTGCATAAGTTGCATTCTTTAGTTAACCACCTTGGGATACACGACATTTTTTGTTTTATCATCAGACGCAAGAACAAACAACGCAGATGGTATTTAGTTCAATAAGGGGAAGCAATAAGATATTTAAAATATTTTCGAATTAATTTTGAAAAACAAATGAAAATAAGGGAATTTATTATTACACTTAAATCTAGTTGTGACAATACATTTTTTTCGTTAAGCTTTATCAAAGCTCTCGTCACCTGACAACCCTGTGTTAGCATCCTAAAGTCTAAGTTCCAGTCGTGCGCAGGCGCAGTATGTCACTCGGCCACTAGGTATTGCTATTTAAATGGATCCCAGTGTTGCAAGTAAAAAAATCTTGACATGAAATTTCTCCTATTACTTTTAATGCAATTATCTATTTGATTTATTGACATTGTGTAATTAATAATTATCTTTTGTACGATGTGTTACTTTTATAATTGGTAATGTTTTATGACTGTCTGGTGTTGAAGTAGTGAATGATCCGTTAAAGGAGACAATCGCTATTACAGAAAACTTTGCTGCTTCAAGAGTCCTTGGATTAGTTCTGTAGATAGACCAATATTGTATATAGGGCTTTGTATTTGAGGAAATAAAGAATATTATTATTATTCGTTAATATAAGAACTCTAATTTTATGGTACACTATTAATCGAAACGTAGTGTAAGGAAAAGAGATAAAAGAAGAAGAGAAGAAGTCTGATGGGAAAGAAGGAAGGAGACAGACAGTACAATACTATTTTTGATCCAACATTATTATTAATATATTGTAAATAGTGGTAGGCAGACTGATGATGGCATTAGCCCAGTATGCCGTCTTAGCGGAACACCCATGAAGTCGTCGTTTCAGGATCAGCTTGGAAGTAGCCGAGATAATGAGAGGAGTGAGCCCTGTTAATTTGGACGGAGCACATTTGTCTCCTCAAGCCGGCATAGTGTGGTAACAGTTGTCTATGCTCATGGACCGCACTCTAGCTTAACATCAGGCGGAGTGTGGTCATATGCTGGGCTATTAATAAAAAAATATAAATATGAATGGCTTAAAAAGAAATTTATAATGTTCATATCATAACCTAAGATCGTGGAACTAGAACCCGGCAGCTGAACGACCCGACTCGCATAGGGAAAGTTAAGTTTTGTATCGAGACAATGCATTTCCCACGGCACCTGTTTAATGATTTAAATTATCACTTTTCATAATAATTGCATGTGGTTTAACGCTATTTATTGTTTGTTAAAGCATTTTATTAGACAAATGAAAGTTCCATATATACATACCTATAGATATATATGTACCTACACATTGTGTCTTAGATATATAATATATTTATTTAGACATTCACAAACAAACAATTACACCATAACATGTAAGTAACAACTACACTAGAGAAATAAAGCTAAATTTGTTAACCTAACAGTTGTGATAAACATTTAAAGAAAACTATATACATTAATGATTAAATACGAGTGCTAGTCTGCTGCTCGAACATAGAGTGTTGTCGGAAAGCCAAGTGCAAGATTGACTTGAGCTTTTAAGCCTTAAATGGAATAAATCAAGATCCGTGACATTTTCATATACATCGTTACAACTACGGCACATGCGAGGGATGGGGCTATTATACATCACGTTGTTTGAAGCAGATGCCACCGAAAACAAGCGCGGAATGCGAACAGAGCGGTTGGGTGCATAATAAATATATATCAGTGGTACCTCGATATACGAGTGTTTTGAGATACGAGGAATCGCAAACGACCCCGACATGCGCCCCGATCTACATTCGCAGCAGCATACGGCGCTTTGAGATACGAGCAAGGTTACGGAACGAATTAAACTCCTATGTCGAGGTACCACAATAATCTTCAGTAACCGTTTCAATTCTGATATACAGATTCACTTATTTTATACCACCGGGTGATTCAAATGAATGAAGTCGAAAATGTGCGTCTGAATCACCCATTACGAAACAAGTTTGTCGTTAATTATCACCAATTGTAATGTCTAACTCTCGCGTGACAACTTCTTCATAATTAAATATTATATAATAATATTTAATTTATTTATGTACATTTAAATGTATTATTCATGAGATTATAGTTAACTATGTTAATTACTGTTTGAATCGAACAATCACGCAAGTTTACTTATTGGAAAGAATGCTCGCCGCAAGCGAAATGGGCTCAGACGTTTTATCGACTTAAAAAGGTCTCAAAGAGCTTCCTCTGTAACGGTGTAAACATTAAAAAAAAAGTTTATTAGTAAAGAATTTTAGTACATAAAAATAGCAAGGACCCCCTATACTAGGTTCGAAAATCCTGTGCTACTGGGTACCCCAGTTACCGAACTAGATGTATGAGATAGACAATAAGAGAATATTTAAACAAAACTATTAGAATAAATACAATTATCAAAACATATCTAAAATCTAATAAGAATCAAATTTCCTATAAACCGCTCAGTCTGATTGTAGGGCCATCTAGAAAGATGATCATACAATCTTGACTCAGCCTCCACGTTTACTAAAGAATAAATAAAACTTGTATAATAACTTGTCAGATGATGTCAAAATGTTGAGTGAATTACAATTTAAAACATGTATAAAACAAAAGCTGCAAATGACAGTCTGTGAAAACTGAATATATCTGATAGTTAATATTTGTTGTTGAAGTGAGCAGAGGGCGCTGTCGTCGTTGCTGCGTATTGTTGTATTTTTACAAGCCCAAGTGTTCCAATAGGAAGCTACGAATGATGTTAGAAAATAGAAATACTAATTGGAATAATATAAATGAAGCACTAGAACTAGCTTCATTGACAAAAAAAATCTATACGAAAAACTAACAAGATAGGACGTAAACGAAATTCGAATTGTAGAGTCAACGAGGAAGACACAATTGAAAAACAAAAAAGAAACTACATTTTTCATTAATAACAAAACTTGGTTCGGCGTGAAAACAGCAGATAATCAAGTTTTTTTTTTGTTTTTGTAGCAAGCTCAAAAAAAATGTCCACCGTCCATGGAAGCATTAGCGGAGTCATGAGTACAAGTTTCATATCGTTAATTTTAACTTATGAATAAAGTAGTTTAGGACATTTTTTAGACGATACCATGTGATAATATAAATACTATTAGTTTCAAATTAGATAATAATATCATCTCCTGTAGGCACTTTGTATTATATTAGTATATATGACGTTCATAGTTTCGGATAACAATTAAGCCCATATATATTTTTTAATTCCGTTAACAGCTGAGAATTATTTTATACACCAACTAACAAATATTTTAAATCAATTTTTATACATTAGTATCATTCTTTTATTGTTTTTTACAGGGTAATTTAGTCTTTGGAGATAAAAATTTGGTATTAGGTTAACTAGAATGGACTCCACTGGCATTTCCATTGGTTATTTATTTTATGCCAAACTTCAGTATTGAATTTACAAGACGTAAAACGGCTTAACTTAGCGACTACCGTTCGATTAAATAAATGTATGTACTCTCTGAAGTCACCTTTTATCTATACTAATATAATAAAGTGGAAACATTTGATTGTTTGTTTGTATGTATTGAATAGGCTCCGAAACTACTGGACCGATTTGAAAAATTATTTTACCATTAGAATCCTACATTATCCCTGATTAACATAGGCTATAGAATATTTTCAAAAGCCCGGATGAAAATTTCAATAATGTAAAATGTTCAAAATGTGTAAAAAAATACAAAAAACAATATCTACAAATATCTACGTAAAAGTTTGCGATACCATATGTCTAACTATTACAGTTATGTCACAATAACTGCTTTTTCATGTTAAAATTTAAACTTCATAGTACTTTATATCTTCATTACTATGTGAACGAAGTCGCCGGCAACAGCTAGTATGTAATAAAAGCACGGCATTAATAAAATAAATTATACAAGGAAAAAGAATTTTGTAGTAAAAAAATCAACCAAACAGATTATTAGTTAAAAACAGTTATGCGTTGAAAAAACAGTCCATTACAGGCAAGAATTTGTGAGAAGTCCACATTAAGTACTTGATAACGGTCAAGTAGTCTTAATTTAAAAAAAAACATTCGACAACATAAGTGTAATGTAAAATATGTATATTGACTAATTTCAGAGAACTTTTGACGGTTTAGAGAAACTTGTGTGAAATAATGATAAAAAATATAATTATCACAATGCATTGTGGCAATAAAAAGACATCAGAAGAAATAAAAAAGATGACACTGACAGACTAAACGTCAACACCTCAAATCTTCTTAAATAAGTATTTTCGGCTTGTAGAATCGACCACCACAACGGCTTATTTGATTTTAAACCGATGTTTAAGAAAGTTTTGTGTTCATTGTGATCGCGGTTAGATTTTCGAAATATCAAACTGAAAGTTTTTATTTTAGGCTTTCACGAGCAACTCGCCAATCATAGCCTGTACAATATAATGTTAGTATTAGCAGGTACAATTCTTGCTTAGCTTTAAATTATCATTTAAAAAAATAATACAATTAATGTAAATAAAGTTAGTAGGTACTTAAGTATATAAGCACTCCAAAAGTATTTACAAAATCCCTACTAATAGTATATGTGTATGTGAGTTTGTTTGTTACGTTTTCTAGAAGTAACATAGTATGCTTTTTATTTCAGCAAAATATTATTTTTTACTATAGTTTCTAACTGACTATAATTTCAGTTGTTAGGAATCATATTGATTCATTTCTATTGAAATGATCTCTGATACTTATTTAATGACTTAAATGCGAGCGAAGCCGCGGTTAAAAGCTAGTAAACTATAATATGAATAATTGAATGAAAAAAGATTGACTGTGGCCCCATATATGTATTTTTAAATGTAATTTAAAATATTTTTAATCGGTATATTTACTCCAAGTTGTCGCGACATAATATATTAAAAAAAGAAAGTTTTGCAAATTCCTTTTGGTTGTAAACAAAATCAGTCAACTTGTGAAACGAGTTCATTTGTTTTTCCCATATATAGCAAAAAGGCATGTTGTAAATGAAAGTAATTGAAATTAATTAGCGATTTTATTTATCGGTATGAAGAACAAATCACAGCTATCAACGGAATCGAAAGAGAGACTGTATCTGAAGGGACTCACTTCATCACATTGTATGATATAATTATGGTTAAACCGAGTTTTTGCTACGTTAATATGTATTCGAGCTAGGGTTGCCAGATTTCATTCACAAACTCATTATTTTTTTTTAAGTGCAAATACACTTTTTTTAATTTACTATACTTAGCCCAGTGTTTCTCAACCTTTTTTTTTGTTGTGTGCCAAAAAAAAAAAGTTTAAATTTTTGTAAATCATATTATTTAATAATATTAACATTATTATATATTTAAAATTTGGCTGCAAACTTAGAATTTTGTGTTGAGAATCACTGACCTAGCCAATATAATAAACCGGATCTCAAGTTATAGTGTGATCAATAATTGAAAAGATTAGTTCTATTTAAAACCGTAGTAACAGCGAGTCTGAGATGTTATTATATACTAGCTTTTACCCGCGGCTTCGCTCGCATTTAAGTCATTAAATAAGTATCAGAGATCATTTCAATAGAAATGAATCAATATGATTCCATACAGCTAAAACTATAGTCAGTTGGAAACTATAGTAAAATATAATATTTTTTAAAATAAAAAGTATCCTATGTTACTTGTAGTACCTCCAAAAATATGTGTACAAAGTTTCATGATGATCGGTTAAGTAGTTGTTGCGTGAAATCGTAACAAACAAACTCACATTCACATTTATAATATTAGTAGGGATAATAAGATATATTGTATATTTTTTAATTAACCAAATTACCCGGATATACATACCCGGATACGGATTAAAGACATTCAAAAGATTAGATTAATATAATAGTGTAAAAATAATTTTAATTGGAACAAAATATAATTTACGCGCATGAGTTTAACGATAACCAAATCAAATGTTGACTCGAGCGCCCTCTCTCGGTGTATTTGTAACTAGTAATACTGTTTATAGTTTGACACAAAAAGAATGGAGGTTAAATTACTTTCTATTAATATTATTAATCATTGTGTGTTATTTGTTTAATGCCCGCGTAATCAAAGCGGTCATGTTTTTAACACTAGGTTTACGGGACGCGTCAATTTGACGCATTCTCACTTTTATCAGAAAATTGCCAAAAACTGTTTAAATTTTTATTTTATCTCTTTGTATGACTTTTATTCATTGATCGAGGGAAATATATATTGAAGTCTATTTTCTTTAAAAGTGTTGAATTACTGAACTTGTCTATGTGGTATACCTACCGCTACGATATGCGTCAAATTGACGCGTTTTAGTAGAAGTAGGTATATAGAAAACGTCCGTAAACTTAATGTTAAACTAACTAAAAGTAGGAATTTTAATTTGATCTTGCAAGACCAGTCATTTTGACTGCTCTGGTAAATCTAGTGTTAAATAAAAAGTATCCTATGTTACTTGTAGTACCTCCAAAGATATGTGTACAAAGTTTCATGATGATCGGTTAAGTAGTTGTTGCGTGAAAACGTAACAAACAAACTCACATTCACATTTATTACATTAGTAGGGATGTATGTATATGTAAAAAATCGTGTGGGCCGATCTTCAAGTGAAACTAAACTGACAGCAATGTTATTAAGTTGTAGATTATAGTGAGAAAGGGGAAAAAAACTTCACTTTCACTTGTCACGTGTCATAACAAATATTTTAATAACGTAGGTAGTGTGAAAATAAATATAATTATGAAGTTTAACTCTCTTCCCGTTATTGTGTTTTAATTTAAACTGTTTATTACATTCCAAATTATTTTTTGTTCTGTACAATTTTTAGTGACGTGGGACAGACAGAACCATTATGCTGATAACTGGTAGGCAATCTAAAATACGATGAAAATAAAAAAGAAATAGTACTAGTTGTTACGAGGATAAACAAAAATAAAGAAACATAAATAATGACCGATGGCACTGAACAAAAATAATTAAAAAACAAACAAAACAAAACAACTGACAATGGAAATTATGTCGCTATTTGTCTGGGTCATTTTCGACCCGTGGGACGAATTTTTGTTTAATGAATAAATTTAAAAAAAGAACTAAGATCATGTTACTGTTTCTTTTTTGTTTATTGCACTTTATTTAAGGTATATAAATATGAGTTTAATATTTTTGAACTAAGCTTAGTGCAAAACATTTTGATTATAACGCCTGTTAGACCTCAGTTAGAATCAATTATTATTTAATTTAAATAATATTAATTCAATTAATAAAGTACTACACGCGCTGCAATAAATAAACGATACTTGATACTCTAGTTGGAGTTGACAAATAAAATATTAATTCGGCCCAAGGGTCGAATTTAAGGGGTCATAGTAATAATACAACCGTACAATGAGAGGAAGTGCAGGACAATGCTAGTAGCAGACCGTAAACAGTTGAAACTAGCGGCTTTTATGGTCCTGTGAGCGACGCGTACAGCAGAGTGCAGACGGCGCAATTTAAATTATAGGAATTCCTCTACCGTTTCAGAGCAGACATGGCGATGAGGATGGAAAAAGTACGAAAAGTACATTCAATTCTAAAAAGCAATTTTTCAACAGAACGTCAGCGGTGTCAAGTTGCAATTTTTCAAAAGCGAGGGTAGACGTAACAAATGAAATATATTCCCGGAAGACAAGTTCGACAGTTCCTTTTACTTCAATGGCTTACAGTCGGGCTCACAGGCATCGCGAAACCAAAGCGTTGTTTGCTCTGATTGTTTATATATCCCAACCTCGTCGCCAATTGATGTGTATGTCGTACTTATGGAAATAAAAGTCCTTCTTGAGTGTAATCATTTGTCGAACTTGTTAACGACTCCGAGACTATGGGGGTAGTCACATAATACAATACCAATAAAAACTTTACTTTACTACCCTCTAATCACAACTTACATATATAACAATATCTAATACTAAAAATATGAGCAGTCATTTGACTACAATTAACTCGGAAATTTATTAATTTTTATAACGATTATGATGCTTTTGTTATTATTTTGTATATTTACAAAAATACGTTAAATATTCATGCAGTCATTTGACCCTAGTATACCCATACCCTGTAGGTAGACATAATTATCCGCCTTTCTAGTTATAATATTATATTAACATAATAATAAGATTTAAATGATAATCTTTTTACTGTGAATTATAATTTTAAAATTCATTGAAATAACGGTTTTAATCTATGCATATGAATAAAGTTAAAAGTTACCGTGTGTATTGAAATTTTTTTGGCAGTGGCTAGCCTTCAAGAGAGAATCTTCAGTTTAAATATTTAAAAAAGTCCGTTGAAACTTTCGATATTAAAATTCTGAAGGGAAGGCAGTTGACAGACATTTAATTGCTGTCAACCATTTTCCCTATTCCTATGCCTTAAAGCAAACTATTTTACTGGGCTACATTTTTTTATTAGAGTAGATATTTTAGGCTTCTATTATGCAGTGGTTAGCTTATATATAAAAGGTTTTCGGTTATATTGAAAGACATATACATAAAATGTATAATCATATTACAATCGAATATTAATTATCAATAAATACAATTACTACTTTGGTAATATTGGCTCAGTGTTTTAGAAACACGATTTTGTATAATTCTAAAATTGTAAATAACGCTACCTTAGTACTGATAGAGTTTTTGTGAGAGTCGTACGACTATACCAACTTAGTCGTGTTCAATATGAAAAAATTAAACCGAAAAAAAAACGTAATAAAATAATTAAAATTAAACAATCAATCATTGAGCACTAAATCACTGATAACGCATTGCAAAAAAAGGCATTTAATAAATGAACTGACATAGTGCGGAAGAGCGATCTCAATGCATACAAGAGGGGGGTCAGTGCCCTCAGCAATAATTGAATCCATGCAGAAACTCATCCGACCGCTAAATCGGTACCGCAATCTGCACTTTACGTCGGCATTCAATAAAATAATTTGTTCTATTTCTTTGAAGAAACAAAAGCGGACCTACGAAGCTGCCTGTGGCACTCCACACTAAATCAACTTAGGTCTACTCTCCACAGAATTATCGCTTCATATATTATGCATAAGCTAAGGGAACGAAACGAAGCGATATTATATGTATGCATATGTACTCTGTTTTTATGTATTGTACTTTTTATTAATTAACATTGCACTTCAATCACCGCATTCCTCTCCTAATGGTTAGCTGAGAACGCCAAATGGCATTAAGCTCGCCACTGTGCCATGTTTTTTATAGTCCAATAAATATTTATTATTATTATTATTATTGATATAATTTTATACTACATTATGTAATCTATGCAATCTATAAACGAAGAAGGTTGGCTACAGATAGATCAGCGGATAATGGTCGCCAGTTCTATATCGGCTATGCTATCGCTATAGCATAGGTCATGATAGCTATAATACACTCTATGGATAGTGTACCCTTAAGTTAAAGATAAGCATCTCAAATGCCACCTCATAAACCACGTCGCATACATTCTTTCTTTAGTAACATCGCAACAGGGCTTCTACTCGCCGATGTATGTATTTAATAAATATATAATGCACAATTGAAGGTAGTAAATTGAGAGTATAAGAATATTAAACGAGTATAAAAATATTAAAAAAGTATAAAAATATTAAAAGAGTATAAGAATATTAAAAGAGTATAAAAGTATTAAGGGAGTATTAATTCCAACATGTTAAAATTTGAGGTGTTTTTGTAATTGTTATATTTCTACATGTATTCAGTGTAGCCAACCTAATAATTAATTGTATTTTTGGCGTATAGTTGTTAAAGTAAAACTGAAGCTACCTAAAGAGATTAAACGCGCAGGTTCTCAATGCCAAGTCTGATAGCTACACAGGTGCAGTGAAACCGAGCTTATGAATTTATTTAAAATACAGTTTTTCGTATTAGCACTCGACCACTGCGAGATTACGGAATACGCCATTTTACTGCAACATACGTCTGTCCCTTTCTAACTCGTTAATTTAACGTGAAACGGTAATCCAGTCTACAGCTTCGTTAAAAACTTCATTGTTAGTCATCTGTGTTACTTTTTACTGAATTAAGTCGTGAATACACTTTGTTAAAATGTTAACTTGATATACTGATTTTATTAAATCCAGCGTAGTTGAAATGACAATTGTTATAGACATTTAAAAGGCAAGATTATTTATTATAAATAATTTTATGTTATTTTTCTCTATGGACAGCATACAATTGAAATGTTTGAAAAGAAAATCGTTTATTAGTATAGGCACCGAAGGCGTGCACTTGCTCATCGTTAGACTCTACCATGACTTTGGAAAGGCGTATGGCGAGAAGAATACCACAAGAAACTCGTCAATCATAGCCTATACATAAAATAATAATAATAAAAAAACTGAATTTGAATTGTAAGTTGTAGAATAAACATGCGTATGCGCAAGTGTATTCCAACCTTTATCTGTTGCTTCTTCCAAATTAGCATTGAATGATTTTATTTGTACGCCATTCTCGCCAGTTGCAGCCAATTGTCCGCTATTGTGATTTTAATTAAATAATTCGTGTATTGTTGATTCCCGCACGGTCTTTTATAGAGAATTGGAGTTGTTTATTTATGGTGATTGGTCATAGAGTTTATGGTTGTCTTTTTTTTAAATATAAGAATAAGGATTTTTCATAATCAAAATGACTGGTCTTGCAAGATTAAGTTAAAATTCCTATTGCGTGTAACATTTTCTTTAATTCTTCTAATCTTCTTTAATTTATAACAGAAGAATTAGTTTTATGAACTTTATATTATTTTATATATATTTGTAACAAATATATACATTTTTGGTTTTGGTAGAAATAGGTAATTTAAGTTGGTAAATCTAGTGTTAAAAATATTTCGCATAATCAGAGTCTACGAGATTTTGAAAAGGCATAAGTCGGCAAGATATCATAAGAAACTCATCAATCATAGCCTTTATAATATAACTAGCTTTTACCCGCGCCTTCGCTCGCATTAAATAGAAATGAATCTAATATGAAACAGTTGAAACTATAGTCAGTTGGAAACTATAGTAAAAAATATTTTTTTTAAATAAAAAGTATCCTATGTCACTTCTAGTACCTCCAAAAATATGTGTACAAAGTTTCATGATGATCGGTTAAGTAGTTGTTGCGTGAAAACGTAACAAACAAACTCACATCCACATTTATAATATTAGTAGGTATATTCTTGCTTAGTTTTAAATCATTATTAACGTATTCTTTATAAAATTCGTAACCCATTTGATATCAATTGATATCAATGAGTGCTAAATAGGCATCGAATAAGTGGAATCAATTAAAGAGACGTTCGGGTGACCTCAAATTTCTTTTAACCTGACAATTATTCAATCAAGGAGTATTATTAGTGACTAACAATAAGATAAAAAAACACATCCATGTCTAGATATTTATGAATCTACTTTCATTTTTATTGTTAATCACGAAATTTATTTAGATTTATAGAACTGTTTTTTAGACTTTATTTTTGTTTAATAATAATAATAAATGCTTTATTGCTTTGAAATAATTACGTTAATACATAAGAAAAAAAATTAGAGCAATTAACGTAATTTCTTATCCAGAAGTAACCAATTGTCATAGAAGAAGCAGTGTTAGTATCGGGCAATGCAATTTATATAAATAAAATACATAATGAACATACACATATATACATACTAGCGGTCCGGTACGTGCTTCGCTACGTATAAAGTGAAATATTAAAAAAAAAATTGGAACATCAAATTCATACATCAAACAGCATGAATGACATAAAAAGTTTCAATTACTGTCAACACTGAAAATAGTTTCAATTTGACAGCACAATCCGCCATTTATTGAATTAATTTGTTATAAAAAATGTGATAAATGAAGAACCGCTCTACCGATTTTGTGCAAACTTCACATAAAACATCTACTAAATAGTCCGAACAAAGCCTAAACATTTGGTTTGGATAGGTGAGCCCGTTCTTGAGTTATAAAATTACAACGACAATTGCCACTTATTTTTTTATATATAGAAAAGAAAATAAGATAGAGGTATATGGTTTAAGTTTAAATGTTATTATATACCAATGTTATAACTGTTGGAATATATTACTATTATTTATGTAAAACTTAAATAAATAAAATAACCTAACCACTCTGAACACTACATACAGCTAATTGTCAATCTAGCTGGCATAGTGGAAATATCTATTGGACACTGTATGTGACAAAAGTCGTCTTCGCTAAATCAGCGTTCCTGGTTTAGTTTGCATGACTTTACAGTCTACTCCAATACACCAGGCAAGGAGGAGTCAACTACAAATAATAATAGTATGTCAAAGTATAAATAAAATAATAACTAAACAAAAGCACTCCTAAAGTGCTAAAAGTGTGTAAAGTAAAGTAAATTATAAGTATATTTATATTGTCATATTATATTTATTTGGTGTAATTATTTGTTAATAATCAAAATTATTTGTGTATTATTTTGTATTTATTCTATTATTTTACTTTTCTGTACTATTAACATCACCGCTCACATCTCCCAAAGGTTAACTGGCAGAAAATGCCTTAAGGCATTAAGTTCGCCTTTTGTAATTTTTTAGTACAGTAAAGAATTTATTATTATTATTAAAGTGAATTCAAATTTTACATTACATTGACCTCGCAGAAGTCCAGACTTGCACTTGGTTTGTCGGCTAAGATATCCAGATGCGGTGGCATGCCCAGGAGAGTCCAAAGCATGACTCACGATTTTAACATAAAGAATATGGTCATATACCAGGGTACTAAAAAATACATAGTTTTAAGATATTTTATCTATTGCTATTAAACACGACGCGTCTGCAACGAAATACATTAAAACAAAAAAGTGTGTAGCGTGGAGTCGCTAACCGCAAACAAGTTAATTGAACCTCGCACCTCGAGATTTGAAGCACTTTCAATTTCATCTAGGTATATTTAAATGTACAACTACCTGCGTATTAAGTGTAGACACTTGATTTATGTTTAACTAGCTTTTACTCGCGGCTTCGCTCGCATTTAAGTCATTAAATAAGTATCAGAGATCATTTCAATATGATTCCAAACAGCTGAAACTATAGTCAGTTGGAAACTATAGTAAAAAATAATATTATTATTTTTAATAAAAAGTATCCTATTTTCTTCTAAGTACCTCCAAAAATGTGTACAAAGTGTTATGATGATCGGTTAAGTAGTTGTTGCGTGAAAACGTAACAAACAAACTCACATTCACATTTATAATGTTAGTAGGGATAATAGATAGCTTTATCAGTAATATTATTTTTGACACAAAAATTTAAAAGCCCATATACAGAACTAGTCCTGGGACTATATTTCTGTAGATAGTACTATTCCGTACATTAATACAAATTAATTTAGACAATTAAATTAGTTTATAGTGTACCTATGATATAAATATTACACTAAAACGAAAAAGTTCGTGAACAAACATCGAGACAGGAAATCACTAACTAAGTTATGTAGAAACCGAAGAGCTATTGAATGTTATCAACCAAAGCGTCTTATATAACTATTTTATTTTGATTACTGTCAATTGTTTCTCGTTAAAAACAATTATTACTCTATAAAATGGAGTAAAATGCAATTTAAACGCAGATTCAACTAGAGCAGCCATTCTCATAGTGTGTTCCGCGGAACCCTAGGGCTAAAATACTGCAAAAAATACCTACCAAAGGGGATTATAAGGTTACATCTAAATATTCCAACTAAATATTACGTAATATTACATTGCAATATGATTATTCATAAATACATATAAATCAGTTTTTTATAATTATATTAAGGCTTTTTCCTTCGCCAAAAAAGTTTGAGAACCGCTGTACTAGAGTAATCAAGTGATTATAGATCAAACTACGCTCGAGCAGTTTCTGAATATAGGCCTTAAAGCAGTGTTTCCCAACGTGGGGCTCATACCCCAGGAGGGCAACTTCATTGTTAACGGGGGCAATTCAAAAATGTACTCAACACGAGTTTAACCCTTTCGCTGCGGGCCATTTAAATGCAATGCTAGATTTCGGTGCCAAATTTATCGAAAAAAGCAAATTCTTAAATAATTGTGGTAAATAATTATTAGGTATAATAAAAATATCAACTGGGTGTTTGGTTACATAGCGGGGACATAAGAAGTTTAGAAAGGCTTAGCATGACAGGGCATGGCATAAAAAAGGTTGGGAAACACTGCCTTAGAGTAATAACAATTTAAATCTTAACACAATATTTTGATCATTAAATTAGTTACAAATGCTGGCAGCTTAGAAAAAAGAAGCAGTTCAATGAAAAGGCATTTTAAAAATCAATTTATCTTTTATCTTAAAAATAAATGAATAAGGTCGGTTTGGATCTAACCCAAATCAAAGTTCTAATTCATAAACAATAGTAAGAGATTTATTTAATCCGACCTTTCTTGTGGAACGAGTAACGGTTGATAAAATTACGCTACGAACGATAGAAAAACAATTAGGTACACTAACCACGGACGCATATATTTACACTGTCTTGTACGAGTTTTTTATTATAGCTCGATTAGTTTTCTATTACTTACGTTATGTATGTGGCTAAAATATTTGGTTTCATTTTAATATTCAAATAATCAAATTAAAAATATATCGATACATAATATATACTAATATTATAAAGAGGATAGATTTGTATGTATGTATGTTTGTAACGAATTGGCTCATAAACTACTGTGGGCTTATCACGAATTTAGTCTGGCTTTCGAATCGAGTTGTCACAAGTAAAACGGATCCGTTAGCAATCGGGATCATGAATTTTTACTAACGACTAACGAGCACCAGCAATGTATCAAATGAACGAAAGATCGAGACGTTCGAAAATTAACAAAAAGTATCTAAAATATTGTAGTTCCAAATCCGCACGCGGTGGCGCTGCCCAAATTTCCATACAAATCGCTTGAAGCGAACTCGGTTCGAAAGCCAGACTAAAATTCGTGATAAGCCCACTGATTTGAACGGTCGTGAATCTGGAATACCTTGATGATAAGGAATTAATTCCAGAACGATTTAATTTTATTCATGTCTGTTATTAATTTTTATAGTTTTACCACATTAATCAGTGTTCTATCATTAATAGCCTCAGATGTCTAACGAAGACAATTCTGCCGATGTCGAATATAACAAAATTACAAAATTTAAACACACACGTAATCCCTTCTGTCAATATGATACATTATACTTTAAAAAACAGTTTTAATATATCCCATAAGTACCTACTAGTGGTAGATTATATATAGAAAAAACTTTTGTAATAAAATAAATTTTAAATAAAAATAATTAAGTAACTTATTATAAATTAAAATGGAAGGAGTTAAAAGATATGTTAATAAAAAATAATGACTTAGATTGTTTTTATATAACACCATTATAAATGTCAATGCTTTAAACCCTGGATAAATAGAAAAAAAAAACTTACCGCCAAAAAAAAAATTCCAAACTCACACACGTTCGAATGTAATTTCACTTTAATATTGAAATAAAATAAAGGGAAATGTAATTTGAATTTGCCGCGAGCTTTCGAGCGTACTGTAACGTCCGGCACGTACCGCCTGTCCGATGGGTACTCCGCGACTGGTGCTTCGGCCGCGTTGTACCACCTAATATAATATCACTATACTCTTCGACGTCTTTCACTGGCTTTAAGCCGCTCAAGTCCATTTGTGCCCATTTCACCTACTTTATTTTCCCCATACTTTCCTTTTAGATTCAATTATTTTTATATCTAGTACTCCGTAGTCCATACTATACTATAGTATTATGTTTCCGGTTCCACACGTTAAGAGAGAGGGGGAGGGGAGGGGGAGGGGGGGGGTAAACGAAGTCATATTTCAAAATATAATATATCCAAATATTATAATATTATTTTGTTAATTTTCATACGTATGTTTGATTTGATGTTGGTGTTATTGAAATTGAAAGAAATTTAATAATTTCTAGGTGTAAAATTGCAAAATATGTGACGTCACACTAAGTAGGGGAGTCTCACAAATGTGACCAGCTGTGACAAAGACGGGGAGAGGTTAAAAAATCATGAAATGTGACGTAATTTTTAGATGGCTCCTAATATGTTGATATTAATAAATTGTATATAAACAACAATTAAATAATAAACAATTGAAAACGAAGTTAGACACGTACGTCTATGATTTGAATATGTTTACAATTTAAAAAATAGAACAAAATAAACAATTATATATTAGAGTAACTATTGTCTTGGTTCCTAGATTAGTTTTTTAAAATGTTTTAGGGTCGATATAAACAATTTATTACTTTTGATACTACTTTTTCTGAATATATACATTGCTAGGAAAAACAAAATATACCTACACCATTTTTAGTGGAACTGTGAACACGACCCGCCACATTACAATGTAAATTTTAAAACAATTACATTATTGATGTGAAACGAGTCGCCACGCTATACTAAAGTATATATACAGTCTATATATAGTAGAGTTTATTTTATCGAGTTATTTCTGAAATCTATATCATTTAAGAAGTTTTCGAATTTTTTATTTTTGTATTTAATATAAATAAATGTTTCTTAAATAAATAGTCATCATTTTCTGTAAAAAAAATTCATAGTATTTAATTTTTTCATTAAGCAATAATTAGTTCCTGTTGTAATCTGGTCTTTTACGCATATGACTTGAATAAACTCGATGTTTCACATCTGCCAGGCGTCCCGTGACGGCTCACATTTTTTATATTAATGGGACTAATTAATAAGTCGAATGGGAACTAAACCTGAGAAGACGTCGAAGTCGCATCTGGCTGGTGTTTCTAGGTTAATGAGAACTCTTGTGGTCTTGGGACAAGTTGTATACGTTTTCTAAGCGTTGAACTATTAACTAGAGATTTATAAAGTGTATACGCGTTCATACATTTTGTTTATTTGATTTATTATTTGTGAACGCCAAAAGGCGGAGTGCGATTTACAGGATTTTTGTTTTTATTTAGAAACGTAAACGACGCTAAAAATATGTTCAATGGTTTCATCGTTTCTAGAACTCCAGAATTTTGCAAGGTTGGCATGAATAAGTTTGTATGTCGTTGGTTAGGATGTACTGAGTCAAATAAAGTTTTGTTGTACATTTATTTCTAAACAACTTAACTAGGCCTACTCCTTATATATACATACTGATGATTCATATTAAACATTTTCTTATGACGAAATTTCCCAACTCTTGTGACGAAATCTCGCAACTTGTGTGACGAAATAGTACAAAGTGAGATACGGAATAACCCTAATAATTTACACTAATGCAAATATAATTATGAGATTCAAATATAAAAACAATGTATTGCAATTAAGTTGCAAAAATAAACTCCAGCATTGCTTTCCACTATTTTATAGAAAGCACTCACCTTTCTCCGAGGTTTCCTTTGCCATAATTTGTTACTAAATACTAAATATATCTCCAAGTCATTGTTTAGACTCCAATTAGACAAACAATTGCGAGACCTATTCCAGCAAGCCTCTAAATAAGAAAACGCTTTTGATGCATTTCACGTTTTATCATAGTGGTTAGTTAAGTATGAATTGTCAAATTTACTTTTCAGTCTAAAACAATTGTTAGATGCATGTTTTGTCATGGCTTTGATTGACGAGTTTCTTGTGGTCTTCTTCTCGTCATACCCATTTCCGAAACCATGGTAGAGTCTAATGATGAGCAAGTGCACGCCTTTAGTGCCTATGCTAATAAACTATTTTCATTTCATAAGGCTCGTATTCAGGGCGTGTCAGGGGGGCTACTCAGGCGCACTTCGGACGAAAATACGGACGCTTCCTATTCAGGAACACTTACGTAATCATTCACGAAATTACAGATTTGACAGCGACGTCACGACGGATAGGCCACACAATGCTTACTTTACTGACATTTGACAGGACTTTTTACGGGCTTATGTGTCAAAATTCACGTAAGCTATAGAAGTGACGGCCGTATCACGAAACTTCGAATATGCCTGAGTAGCCCCCAAGTTACGTTGATAAATAGGGAACAATAGTATTTGCATTTAGTTCATATACTTCACTCCATCTAGACATTAGTACCACAGTGATCTTACGCCGGATTACTTGTTGTAAAATTGTAATGAGAGCGGCGTGTTTTGAGACCCTCCATGCAGTTTTAATAGCATGTTAGTTGAGTTTTAATTATGTAAAAAAATAATTAATTAAATATCGAGTTTAATTATGGACGTAAACATGCTTTGGGTTGTTTTGTCAGTTAACGGTAACTCAAACATTTTATTTATTAAAGTCTACCTACAAAATTACATTATGACTATATATTATAAAAGTACTTAGTAAAAAGGAGTACCTACTATTATACAAACTAAATGAAATTTCAGTTATATGATAGGACGGCATGCTCAAGGTGATAAAGGGATAGATACTACACTTCTAATAAAATTACATAAAATACATAAAAATAAAAAACAAGAACCAAATAGATATAGATATATGGAAGAGAAAGAAAAATAAAACATAAACAAAGGCAATATCCGACATTAAAGAAACATATTTTTTTACGTTTAAAACAAAATAAATTACCAATACCTATTGTAGTGATGTGTTGTTATCGAAAAAATATAGCAAAGTCCACCAATAATTAACATTAGGTTTAATATAAGTTTAATACTAAAATATAGGATCCTTCAAGCGAAGCGTGAAGAGGCATTTACTGGGGCCGGCATAGTGATGACGACTGGAAATACTTGGTTTCCGGTCGTCAGCGCTCATGGACCTCCAGTGCAGCTTTACATCAGGCCACTGGAGGTCACATGTCGTGTTCAAAAAAAAAAAAAATTTTCACGCCACTATCGACAATAAAGTATAGTAATTATTTCTTTAAATATAGGTGTTAATTTTTCTAAAACTTCATGAGCGGACAGACTAAGCCTTAGTCACCTCTTAAGATACAAATGAGATAAAATTGAGATCGTAACAATAAACATTAGAAAGTCGAAGACAATTTGCACATCAACCAAGTGCCTGTAAGTTGATACTGACAACTTATTGAATGATGGCTAAATAAGCAGCGGTTTGTTCTCTAATTGACACACATTTTCGTCACAAAATCCAAGTCGTCACATTTTCAGATCCAAACTTTCGACTGAATCACCCGGTGTAGATCATTTTACGTTAGTATAATTCATTCTCATGTTCAGAACTTTTTTTCGAAAAATTTGAATTTAATTTTTAATATAATAATCACCCTACGGTTTAATTACAAAATTAACTTGCTTAAAAATAGTAGAATACATTTATTTAATTAATTTTAAAAAGTAATTTGTAATTTTTTGTAAGCTACATTTTGTGAAATGTCAAAGCACGTGATCTCAAACACTTTAACATTATATTGTACAGGCTGTGATTTGAGTTTTTTTGTGATTTCTTCTCGTCATGTCTTTCCAGAACCTCGTTTACTTTGAAGGTTCTATGCGAATTAAAGATTTTTAATTTTGGTTCAATGATATTATAAATGTAAAAAAAAGATTAAATTATTATTTTGTTTATTTAACCGAAATTGTTTATAAAAAGATTAATACGAAACAACCCCCCCCCCCTCCCCCTCCCCCCAAATCCTTTCCTTAACATTTTTAAAATAAAGACAGAAAGAATTCATTCATACTAAAATAATAACTAAATAGTTTGGAATCCCCCCTGTTTCCCCCTCTCCCAATCCCCCCTGGGAAACAATGTATTTCCATCATACTCAGGAATACAAACATAGGAAATGTAGTTTAAAAGCGACCGTGACTAAGTTCGTATTGTATCTCAAATATCACAAAAAGCTCAGTTCTCAAAGCAAACTTCAATTTGTTATAAAAACTCCAGTCTGCGGTGACTTATTCAAACACATTTGTGTAAGTAACCGTGACACATGGCAAAGTTTATAACACTTGTAGCCGAATAACTTTCCTTCAGTAAAACCACCGCAAAAAACCTGTTACTTTATGTTATAGTAACTATGATACTGACGTCATGTATTCTGTATTTATTTAACGATATTTCTTTAAATTTATTCATTTGGAGTCGTTAACAAGGACTGCAACTACGATTTTTAACGACCACAGCATGCAATGTTAATAACAAAATTAATAATAATAATATTGGTAAGTCTTGTAGTTATAGAACCTGATTTCGGCCAACTTAGAGTAGTAGCGCCATTTCTAGGTGTACCTAATACCCGTGTAATGTGCGTTTTAGGATCAGCCTAAAAATACGACTCATGGTTACTCTAGGTTAACACAGGTTGAATTGTGGTCAGGTCACATGTCAGGTTTATATTAAAAAATATAATACTTTACATTATTCATATTCTATGTTTTATTTTTGCCATCTGGCAACACTAGAAAAAGAACTGTCAGTTAATTTGTCTAATTGTAGATTTTAAAAAACATAATGGATCTTTTTGACATGAAGGTTTAAGTGTGTATTAAAATTTTATAATTTCTTATTGGGTTGTTTCCCCAATAGTCGATGTCTGAAGAATTGCCTTCATTAGACACCTGAGGACATTAATTAAAGAATAAGAAGAACATTTTTAATAATGAAACATTTAAAATTATTAGTTTATTTAATGTTTTACTTCTTGAGATATTGTCTTTTGTTAGTTATATATATATGTATGTATAGTTATACATTGTATTGAAGAGTAATATAATAGTATTGCACGTTGTGGATATATATATAGTGGCAATTTGTAAATGGTCAGATGTACAAGTTGTGTTCACAATAAACTTTCTAGTGTTATTTAAGATTCGTGATTCGTGAATGTTTGTCGGCACAAAGCATGTTTATTTACAAGCTCGGATATAGATTTACATCAAAACACGTTCTGAATATTAATTTGAGAACGTAAATTGAATTGAGATTGTTGTCTTGAATAAATCTGTGAGATCATCTGACTATTGCTTCATGAATAAACCAGTAAATGTTTTCTAAATCTGCTTTTGTGAAAGAAGTCAATCTATATAAGAAATGTAGCAGTTATTAAAGTATTTTGAAGTTATTAATCAAAAATATAGAATCCGGCAAATTAATTGACAATTCTCTTTCTAGTGTTGCTAGATGCCAAAAATAAGATATCAATGACAGTGTTGCCAGTTAAAAATAAAGATAACCATTTTAAGAGAATCCATACTTGGTATACAATTCACACCACAATATTCAATATAGGAAATATAGGACCAATAATTTACATTATTATTTGTGGGCTTATCACGAATTTTAGTCTGGCTTTCGAACCGAGTTCGCTTCAAGCGATTTGTATGGAAATTTGAGCAGCGCAACCGCGTGCGGATTTAGAACTACAATATTTTAGATACTTTTCGTTCATTTGATAGATTGCTGGTGCTCGTTAGTCGTTAGTAAAAATTCATGATCCCGATTGCTAACGGATCCGTTTTACTTGTGACAGCTCGATTCGAAAGCCAGACTAAATTCGTGATAAGCCCACTGTATATGGTAATCCAGCATTTGATAGTATAGCCTGATGATAACCACAGAGAAGCCATGGTGTTTAATATTATATTCATCAATAGTGTTTTGTAGAGCGTTATACAATTACTGTTTTCATTAATTTTTAAGATTAACACTGTTTTCAATTATCTTGAACATGTCCTATCCTATAATTAAAATTTCATTTCATTTGCAATATTAGAAGTCTTTTTTTGTAATATACTAGCTTTTACTCGCGGCTTCGCTCGCATTTAAGTCATTAAATTAGATAAAATAGAAATTAATCAATATTTTATTACTATAGTCAATTGGAAACTATAGTAAAAAAAATTTTTTTTAGTAAAAAGTTTCCTATGTTACTTCTAGTACCTCCAAAAATATGTGCACAAAGTTTCATGATGATTGGTTAAGTAGTTGTTGCGTGAAAACAAACAAACTCACATTCACATTTATAATATTAGTAGGGATAGGAATTGTATAAATGTAATTTTGTAAGGAGGCTAAATTAATAAATATCGCTACTGTAAGGAATTTAACGTTAACTTTCACTAAAGTCGTTAAATTGTAGAGAATGTAAGCCCGCGTATGTGCTCTTGACGCCTGGCGCTCACTTACCTTCTTCATGCTGAACGTGTCTCCAATACTAGTTTTAATTGATTTTGGTTTTTATTACATTAATTACTGATAATTAACTATAATTACACTGTACATTTGTTGAGTTAACTTTATCAGTTTTATCGCTTTTACGTTGTAAAACTTCAAAATAAGAAATTAAATAAAATTATGATAATAATTTAAAAAGCCGTTTAAAGGCATACGTTTGTTCTATTGAAATGATCTCTGACACTTATTTATTGCTGCGGGTTAAAGCTAGTAATTTTACATATATCCCAACATCCCCGCGTAATGGGAACAATTTGTGGGTACAAAAGGAAATACGCATATTACGTGATAATTGAGTGAAAAGTTTTTGGATGCGTGCCAAAAATTTACAGCGTTTTATTTATGTGATGTCACAGACATTTATATGGTCATATATTTATATTTTTTTTGTATTTATAGTGTATTTTAACTGCTAGCTATACACCGCGGTTTTACTTGTATTAAATTTGGATTAAGTCGTGTTGGAAAATTAATATTATATATTTTTGTATATAGGGTGTATTAGATACTACCGGTTGATACAATTTCTGAAATAAATTTGCAGCCTCCTATAATTTAAAATTTAAAATCAAACGAATTAATAATAATAATAAATTCTTTATTGCAAAAAAAATATTTTTTCACATCTAAGGTGAGCTTAATTTATTCGGCATTATCTACCAGCAGAGGCGGCTCGTCCTAAAGAGCGCTGGTGCAGTGCACTCCCACGAAAATTACAGAACTTATATTACAGCGGCGTAGATATAGGTAATATAATATACTATTGTATAGGCATAGTAGAATAGAATGAATGTAATGTAAGGATAGTATGTATTATGAAGAAATATAGATTACTTCTGTAATTTTCGTGGGAGTGCACTGCACCAGCGCTCTTTAGGACGAGCCGCCTTTGTCTACCAGCTAACCTTTATTTTTATATTAATGACGTAATTTTGTAATTTATTATTATTGTCTTTAGCAGAACGCCCCGTTTCGGTTTGTGAAAAGTTCTCCTTATATCGTTCTGTACAATGAAGTATTTTTTGAAATAAGAAACATTCTTAAAAGAGTCATTTTATTTTAGGCCCGCTATAAATTGTAACGTATATTGTTCGTATTATATATTATTACAATCAGTCAGTTTATCAGTCAGAAGATTTGAAAGGAAATGCGTTCCTGTTCGTGGGTTGATTTTGTATTGTTTTTTTTTGACATGAGCGTTTACGTGTGAATTAAAATTTTGTAATTTCTTATTGAATACTCGACATTGGCAGAATTATCTTTAATAGACATCTGAGGCCATTAATAATTAAGAAGAAGAAGAAGTTCCGATTCGTGAGTAAGTTTAATTCGACCATTGATTGTTTTTCTTACTCTGTTATTTACATTTCATGTAATAAATTATGCATGCGATTGACTTGATTATAAATTAATAATAAAACAATAGAAAAACACATTAAAGATATTGTATTCATTCCTAAGATCGGTGTTTCTTCAATAAAGCTTCCTGTATTTGATCCAAAGATAACCCCTTGGTTTCTGGCACAATAATGTAACTTAAAACGCAATCAAAGACAGCGACGATTGCGAAGAAATAAAACACTCCGTGTAGGTCGATGAGAGATATGACGAAGGGGAAGACGGCTATCACGAAAAAGTTTAGGAACCACACCCATTCTACTAAAAGCATTGACGCTATTCCTTGTACCTGGAAAGAAATAACAAAATATTCAATGTTAATTTTTCCGTTCTCTCAATTGCTCATATCAAAAATAGGATTTGAAGAATGATAAAAATTACATTCTTAATTTTTTTCTTAAGTCAATAACTCTGCGAAATTTTTCATGATTTCCATATTTTTTCCTCTCCCTGTGTATAGATATATACAATATCTTAACTTCATATAAAAGAGGGAGGTTATTTCAATTGTTTTTATTTCAAGCCTAAAAAAGTCAACATCCGGAAGTTGTGTATTTGTTAAAAAAAATGGAAAAAAGCCTTACCTCAGAAATAAAACATTCAGCCAAAAGAACATAAGGCACAGTGCCACTTCCAAAACTAAAGCAGAAGCAGTAGACCAGCATCACGACGGCTGTCAATATTGGTGGACCTATTTGGGTCTGCATCAGGAAACCAAGAATTGACATGCATACAGCGACAGATGCACTAGACGACAAGATTAAGACCTGAAAAAAGAATAATAAATTAATCAATATTTAGAGAGAGAATACGGAAGATTAAAAACAACCAAACTGTTCAAGTCAAATTTCATTCTGAACAATAACCTAGTAACTGAATGACCATTCCATGGCTACGATAAAGCTACGTTCACACTTGTCGGCTGTCGGGTCCGGATTTAAATTTTAAATGAAGCTATTCACACTTGTCCGACACCGGTTTTGTTTAAAATACTCTACCACCGGAACATCCGATTAAAATCCGTACTCGAGAGCCGATAAGTGTGAACGTAGCTTAACTTGACGATGAATTAAAAAAACAAATCCACTCACTCTTCTACCAGCTTTATCAGCAAATGTAGCTGTAAAGGTGCATCCAGTGAGCAAGACCAACGCGAAGAGCACGGAGCACATGTGGGGTGAGAGGTCTGGTGCTGCATTGTGGAATATTTCTTTAGCATTCACTTGGACGGTCACCATGCCCATAAAAACCTGGTTTAAATAAAAATTATGTGATTAAACCACCACGACAGACTAATGATGGTATTTTCTCCAAGTTACCTGTAATGTTAATGTAACACCCACAACCAACAAAGCTCGTCGAGTAGACGGTGAGACGACTGAAAAGAAAATTGGAAAATATGCTATCAATATGAGATTCCTCTATCAGCTATTACAGAGGTGTTTGAATGATTCTTCTTCAAATTGTTATCAATCTCAAGAACTTACGCAAAAGTTTCCAAGACGGTGATTCTTCATAAACTACATTTTCGACGTTCAGTTTCTCTTTTTCAGGATCCTGTTTTTCCTCTGTATCTGGATCTGAAATTTAATTTTTAGATTCTTTAGGCCAGGGGTCGGCAACCTGTTTGTCCTTAAGGGCGCAATACTAAATTTGAAAATCACCGAGGGCGCATATTTTACAAATCTGTTCACATGCCTATTCTAAACTCAACTGACTACTTGCTTTATATCGCCGTTGACAAGAGTAAGTAAATCGCTCTGGCTATCATACATTTACATTAGTCCAGCGAGGGCGCATTAAAAATCGATCGGGGGCGCCGCGTTGCTTACCCCTGCTTTAGGCTCTTGCACATAGTTAGAATCTACGAGATTTCTGAAATCACGAGAAACTCGCCAATCATAGCCTCTATAATATAATGTTAGTATTAGTAGGTACAATTCTTGCTTAGCTTTAAATGAAGCATCTTTAAAAATGTAAATAAAGCTAGTACCTAAGTATATAAGCACACCAACATACACACAATCATCTCAGTCATACAGGTTGTCATTAATCAATTTTCTTATAATAAAAGAAAGAAGGGATAACACTAATACCTTACAGAAGGAAATTAATACATTCAAGATGTATTGAGATTAAAAATATTAGTTACGTATAAAATGGTTTTTTTTTTCTACATTGTGTAACGTGTGTTTTTTATAATTTCTTATTGGGCTGTTGCCAGAATACTTAACATTGGCAGAATTGTCTTTAACAGACATCTGAAGCCATTAATAAAAGAAGAAGTATACAAAGCAATAATTACCAGCTTGACTGACAGTGATCATCTCAACAGCCGGCGTAATCTGCTGCTTTAGTCTACTCAATTCTTCTAACACCTCCTTTGAGTCAATGTTTCCGTTGCGGTATTGTGCTATGGCTTTTCTTGCTTCCTACGATCATTAAACATATATTCTAAGTCTGTAATAAACAGTGTTGCCAGCGGTAGTGAATTCCCCTTTTTGTAATAAAATTCCCCTCAAAACTTGTTTGGGTAAAAAAAGGAAAAAAATATGGGACTGCCGACAGATGTGTAAATTAAATACATATGTATTTTGAAAGAATAAGTAGGTACATTCAGCCTTACTTATCAGTCTGGTATGAGTCAAAATGTAACTTGCAGTTTCTTTATTAAATTCCCCTTTTTTTCTCATTTGCCCGTCATAAAGGTAAAATTCCGCCCAAAAAGGGGATTTCCCTCAAGATCGACAACGCTGGTGATAAGATTATTAGTAAAATAGAAAGCACATACCTCTTCCCGATTCTTCTTCAGCAAATAAACAGGACTTTCGACAACGAAATGAATAAACACGGCATTTATAATGCTGACTACCAAATTGAGGTAGGTGATCGTTCGGAAATCACATGTCCACCCGACTACGTAAGAAAATAGAGCCCCCAAAGAGTAGAATATTACAGGCCCTGTAACATTTAAAGTATGCCATGTAATACACCATAAACTCTATATAGCGACACTTAAGGGACTAATACAAAAATTAAATTAATAAAAAACACATAAATTCAACACACGGAATAAAGATCAGTGGGCTTATCACGAATTTAGTCTGGCTTTCGAATCGAGCTGTCACAAGTAAAACGGATCCGTTAGCAATCGGGATCATGAATTTTTACTAACGACTAACGAACACCAGCAATATATCAAATGAACGAAAGATGGAGACGTTCGAAAATTAACAAAAAGTATCTGAAATATTGTAGTTCCAAATCCGCACGCGGTGGCGCTGCTCAAATTTCCATACAAATCGCTTGAAGCGAACTCGGTTCGAAAGCCAGACTAAAATTCGTGATAAGCCCACAGATAAAAATCCTAGGAGCTAGAACTAGCTATGGAAAAAGAAGTGTTATGATGGAAGGAGCGCAGTTCTATTATGAATTACCAATTAACATAACTAATATTAGAAATATTATTAAATTTAAATATGAATTTGCAAAAAACATATAATGGGTTTGAGAGTGCCTTGTGATGGTGTTGTCAATATTCTACGTACGATATGTTTATTTATAGTTATTATTATTATTATTATTTTTATCTCAATTAAGTGAATTTTTTTGTAATTCTTTTTGAGCAAATAAATGTCTTAAACCTTAAAGGTAAGGGGTTTTATTTTACTGTTATAATACATATGTATTTACTAATAAAGTATAAATAACGTACACAGTTCTTATTAATTTCTACAACTTAGAAAGTACTGTTTATTGCTTAATAATGACCTATAGTGATGCTACATAGAGTGTATCATTGTATGGATAAGTCAAGTAATTTCGACGTTTTAGTGAGGAGGGAATGACTATCGTATATTACAGCGTGTGTCTTAGAAAATAAAGTAAAAAGAACAATTACCAGCAGCCAAAGTACCACGAATGGAACTTTCGGCGATTTCAGAAATAAAAATTGGCGCGTACACCAACGCTGATCCTCCAGCTATGCCGCCCAGTAGTCTCGCTATTAGAATAAGCATGGAAGACTTGCAAACTTCTTTCATAACCCAGCATAACTGAAAACATGTAACACTCAACAAGTAACTGACATGTATACACTCGGCGGGTAATCAAACATCTACGTTACGGAGGCAGTGAGTTTCAAAGCCAATATATAATATATACAGCATGTTCGCTTATTGCAGGAATTATCAATAGTTATATGACACCCTATATAAAACAGGTTTTAGACAAAAAACTAAAGGTATATTTCGCCGAGGATTTCTGTGAGCTTATCACGAATTTAGTCTGGCTTTCGAATCGAGCTGTCACAAGTAAAACGGATCCGTTAGTAATCGGGATCATGAATTTTTACTAGCGACTAACGAGCACCAGCAATCTATCAAACGAACGAAAGATCGAGACGTTCGAAAATTAACAAAAAGTATCTAAAATATTGTATTATAGTTCCAAGTGCGCACGCGGTGGCGCTGCTCAAATTTCCATACAAATTGCTTGAAGCGAACTCGGTTCGAAAGCCAGACTAAAATTCATGATAAGCCCACTGATATACTTACTCAATATAATAACGAAGAATTTACACAAACTTATTCACAATAATAACTTTAAATCGCTCTCTTATAAAATTACGGTTTTGTATATTATATTCATTCATACTTACAATATAAGGTAAAGCAAGTAGAACACCGCCATGCTTCCTTCCTAATCTATCGATAACGACGCTGGTTATCGCAGTCCCAATCATTGCGCCTAAAGAGGGTAAGCTGCCAAGGAGTGATGCGTGAAACTCAGACATTGGTTCCACGAGTAGTGTTGTATTCTGTGCTGTATATAAACTCGTTGTGTAGGAAGGCCAAACGTTTAGAAGGCCCATCACTAGTGAGCCTAGGGAACCTAGGGAAGAAAGACAAAAATGCAACATGCGCAGTAGCTATGCGTAGAAAATTACTACTCTGATTTTCTGTTATCCTAGTATTTATGGCCTCTAGAAGTCCGCTCTGGGTGAAGTAAACCGCTAGGTTCTGTCTATTTGGACACGAGACCGCAGTCCGCCTGTTACTAAGCTAAAATGCGGTCTAAAAACAGAGACAAACTTCGGCTTCTTCTAAACGCGATTCCATAAACACATTCTACGAGTGTTTCCATGGATGCAATATGCGCAGAAACAAAACACGCATCCATCGATTTCCTACATTTTAACAAACTCCTACAAATTTCTGTGCTCCTAGTACCGATAGCTTCCACGCATAACCCTTCCGGTTAAAGACAATGAGAGAATTCGCAATTAATTAACCACAGGAGGCTGGTTTAAAATGTCTTATTATAATTTTAAATTTAGTACTGATAAGTTCAACATTTTAAACTAGACATCTGATCTGTTTTTATTTACTACCGAACAGTGTATGCGCTCCTGTGAATACTGGATTGAAACCAAGTTACAAATGACAGCCAGATGACACGATTTTTTACCTTATAAATGACGTTAGTTGTGTTAGACAATGTACACTTAAGGACAATTGACAATCGCGATTGGCCATTCGTTGCTTTATTTGAAGGGAAATAGATAGATACACAAATTAAATGTAAAAAAAATACATCCGTCTTTAGCAATATCGTCAAATTATTTATTATTATAAAAATATAATAAACTTTAAAGTTTCCGTCTTCTTCTTCTCTTGTTAATGGCCTCAGATGTCTAATGAAGACAATTCTGCCAATGTCCAGTATTCTAACAATAGTCCAATAAGAAATTACAAAATTTTACTAAACTGCAAATGTAAAAAAATGCGTTACCTTCAATTAGGGTTACCAGGTAGCCAAACCTAATGCTGGACATATTGGTAAAAAAGCCGGATACCCACATTATTGAGAATTTCATGTCTTAGTATTAAGACGGCAAAAACATTGTAAGCAAAAACCAAACTTTTTTGATTATTTACCATATATATTTTCTAAAATTGTAATGAAATATAAATAAAATAGAATGCCAAATCAGTCTAAGTACTTTATGAACTGTGAAGTGACTATGATTTAATTGTAAAAAGCAGGACCAGCCGGACACCGTTTATTTTGGCAGGACACGAAATTAGAAACCATTTATCCGGACTCCTGGTAACGTTACCTCCAATAAAGTATGTCAAAAGCGTTTTTTTTTAAATATAAGTAGTTACTGCGTATTATTAAATGCCTACGTCGCAACCTTCGTAGTTTTCTCGGTTGACTTAGTGATAACACAAGTTTTATTTTATTATAATAATTAAATACATAATTATTATCTTAGGCACTACTGGTAATTGGGGGGTATTATGAAAAAATATATATTGTAAACTTAAAAAGAAAACTTTATGCCTACAGTTATTTTTATTGTATATGACAAAAGTATGAAGAATCTTTTTGATATGACACTCTACTTGTGTATTAAAATTTGATAATTTCTTATTGGACTATTGTTAGAATACTCGACATTGGCAGAATTGTCTTCATTAGACATCTGAGGTCATTAATTAGAGAAGATAAAACTATTTTTTTTAAATAATCGTAGTGATATTTGAGCAATTCCCAAAAATTCAGTTAATGTGAAATTCTTCTAAACTTCAAACTAAATTCAATACAAATGTCGGATTAAAAATAATCGAAATGCACGCGGTTATAACCCGCTTCATCTTTTAAATTTAATTATCCAATTAAATTTTTTTATACATAAACATTTGACAGATGTCAAAATTGTTTTTTTTTTAATTCCACTTTTACGCAAAGTACAGCTTTTTTTTCTTGTACCCTGTCAATGATGTTACACTATGTTATTCTTTATATTTACCCTTAGGTATACAATAGGATGACAGCTATTCTTCTACATCATAGTAGATTTATTATATATTATTATGACATTAGTATGTAAGTGGACAATGCCAGTATACAGCAGCTAAATCAAATTGATAATTATTAAATTCATTTAATTTATATTTGTATTTGTATTGACGAGTAAAAGCGCTCTATTGGAGCGCAAATTACTAAAAGTAAATAAATAGAATTTAAAAAAATAAAAACTAAACTACATTCCTTTCTTTGTCGTCTACGTCACTATGCCGGCAGTTAACGGGTGTTAAGCTTGAAATTGGTGGTACTACCCTGGGATAATATATCATTAGAACATTATACGATAATTTTTAAAAACTTTAATGTTTACTTTTTCAAAATCCAAATGCAAATAGCTGTTTATCTTTAAAAAAAAATCATTGATGTAGAATTTTACTAGACTTAATAAATATTATTAATAGACAAATATTTATTTTATTATTAAAAAAGATTATTATTATTTTTTGACTTGTAACACTTTTCCTTCGAATTTAATACCTTATTAAGCTAGCGGATGATTGAATCGTATTTCCCTATCTCTTGTGTCAACCTTTGTTATGTAGAGTTTTCTGTTTGTAATTTTCATTGAGTATTGTCTTGTCATTTTTTGGTTTATTTATGCCCTCGGATGTCTAATGAAGACAATTCTCCCAATGACGAGTATTTCAAACAATAAGCCATCAACCCTCGTGTCAAAAAATGCCCTAAACTATTATATTTCTTTATTTTCGAAAGTTTCACAGGCACGCGGTTTTTAGTTAAAAATTATAATAGTGTAAAAATTGATACACAAAATATAGAAACAATGTTATTACCACGTTACGTTTTTTATTTTATTCGAATTCATTTGTTTTGTAACTTGTCTAATCAATTTTAATACAGATGAAATAAAAGAAAATACTAATTTGTTGCTTTAAGCAGAGCAAAATAACATTTAATGCAATTTATTTTATAAATTTACACTTTTCTATATGCAATACTTAACAACCGATATATTATTTGACAGTTTTACTTTTAACTTTTTCAGGCCTTGGAACTAGGCCTAAACACAATCAAAAATAATATATAAATATACACAATAAAATAACATACTAATTTAATTTGATATTTTCTTCGCATATTTATCAAAATTAAATTCCTAATTGTCCACTGTTATATATAAAGTAAGAATTCTATAAATAAATGCTTCAATTTTTTTAAATATAAAATTTAAAAAAAGAATACTCTTAAATGTTGTATCTGGCTCTTTCTCTCACTATTGAAGCAAAAAGGACAAAAGTACTTTTTAAACGGATCAAAGATTAAATACTTACATGCCACAGCAGTTTGATACTGCCTTAATTTTCCCATTTTTAACCAACACAATATTCAATAATAATAATTATAAAAAAACCTATATATATTAAGGAAAGAAAAACTATTAAACGGACATGTTTTTACGATGGAATGCTACATATTAAAATTACATGATTTTCAAACACCAAGTTATACACAATTACAAACAAGATCCATAACCAAATAAAACATATTAGTGATGTACACGATATATATTATTATTATTATCTATTTATTACAATTACAATTGTATAAAATCCCTGTGGGTTTTTAATTAAATATTACAATGCATAATTTATTCATAACTCGTTAAGCATGGAGTCCGAAAAAGACTTGAATCCCAATTGAGGACGGTAATGCTTCACTTTTGACGCTTTTATCGTCCATAGAGGGCGTTCGTGTTTGGTATTTAAACTTAATGTTCCAATAATCTCTTCAGTCCTGAAACTTTTATTTAAAAAATATGAACCAGAGCTTGTCTGAAAGTTCACTGCAACTAAGAAGGATTTACCAATATTGCTCTTAGACAGATACATCTAACCAGAGGCGGCTCGTCCTAAAGAGCGCTGGTGCAGTGCACTCCCACGAAAATTACAGAACTTATGTTACAGCGGCGTAGATATAGGTAATATAATATACTATTGTATAGGCATAGTAGAATAGAATGAATGTAATGTAAGGATAGTATGTATTATGAAGAAATATAGATTACTTCTGTAATTTTCGTGGGAGCGCACTGCACCAGCGCTCTTTAGGACGAGCCGCCTCTGCATCTAACTGCTTTACCCAATTATATCATTTTCATTTTTCACTGGCGAAAACTTTAATTGGCTTTTTTTTATTCCCTTGTATGTGTATTTTTTTGTATTTAAGCTGTAAGTTTTCCTAATAAATAAAATAATATTGTCATATTTATTTTTAACATGATGGTTTATGTGTGTTTTATAATTCGGCTGTTGTCCGTATACACGAAATTGGTAGAATTGTCTATATTAGATATCTGAGGTAATTAATAAAAGAATAATGTTAAGTAAATGTAATGTGGTACATCACTAGCCAGTCACAAAATTGAAGATGTTATCTGCTTCATTTGTTTATTACGAAGAAGTAAATCTTAAATAAATAACTTTGCCATTCGTAATGTGCCTTACCTATTTGAATTTGATAAAAGTTTCACGTAATTAAGTAGGTGCGTATTGTTTAAAAATATTAATAGCAATATCATCATTAGCTACCGAAATAAAGCGTTTTTGTAGATTTGTTTGCGTTTACAGATAGTGACAGCAATTTTTTTTGTGTTAATTTCTCTTCTAAAATAGATAAAAGAACGTAATTAACATGAAATGTCAAATTGATTTTTGACAGTGTCTATTACCAATGACAGATGAGGCCGTTGTAAATTATTATGAATTTAACACGGGTTTATTATGAATTATTATTATGAATGTATGTATGTGTGTAACGGAATTTTTGAGCATAATTTTCACCAATTTCCAGAAGTCTGATTAATTTGAATCTTTGCATACGTATTAAGGATCGATGACAATGCAATAATTTAATAACAGTTTCCCATTATCCTTATTAGGACCGCCAGGATTTATAAATTCTTTTATAGATCCTGTGTAGTGGAGTAAAAGAGATAAAGCTAGCGCGCGTGTTTTTTTCAGTTTTGGAAACTATTTAATTGATCAATAACGATTAGAGTTTTTTGACATGAGGTTTTACGTGTGAATTAAAATTTTATAATCTCTTACTTATTGGGTTTTTGTCCGAATACTCGACATTGGCAGAATTGTCTTTAATAGACATATGAAGCCATTAATAAAGAAGTATATCATTTAATGCATCTGATACCTTTGTTCAGGAACACTAATTGGCATGCCTTTCTTCAAATACAAATAACTCTATTTTAACATTTGTCAAAATTTATTATTAAGACTTTTTGCTAAATGATAAATACCGGCGCTTCGTCGATAAAACGCCTGAATTCAAAAATTAGCAATAATTTTCGAACTTCGAACTGCAGCACTAAACTAAACACCAGCCATTCTCAAAGTGGTGTTCCGCAGAACTCTAGGGCTAAAATACTGCAAAAAATTCCTACCAAAGGGAGATTATAAGGTTACATCTAAATATTCCAACTAAATATTACGTGCAATTATTGCAATATGATTATTCATAAATACATATAAATCAGTTTTTTATAATTATATTAAGGCTTTTTCCTTCGCCAAAAAAGTTTGAGAACCGCTGTTCTACTCCATCGACTATCGAAACGCATCATTCAATGTATTGAAGTGGACTACATATATAATAAAACAAAAAAACTCTAACTTTAAAAAAATATTTATTTAAATAAATAAAAAATGCATACTTAGATTATCAACAAAGATAGCTTAGCTTGGCTTTAGTTGAGGCCCCCAAAACTGTATGAATAACGAAAAGGTTAGGTTAGGTTTTACATTTAGTAATTCCTGGGGTCCTCAACTAAAGCGTTACTGATAACTTATTTTAAGGAAATTATTTTGCTTATAATATCTTATAGTATCCTGATGATGCCACGTGAAGTGGCGAAACGCGTCGAGACTAGTTATTGAATGTTGGTGTAGGTTATTTTCCTTAATGTACAGGGAATTATAAGCAAAATAATTTCCTTTAATATGGATTTCCGCAAAGTAACGCCTGAAACAACCAATTATACTTATTTTAAGTATTTATAGGACTTTCTATGTCAGACTAAGACAGTCAAGCACTTGAAACATTTGATGAAAATAATCCACATAAAGGCTTAATTATTATCGCTTCTACATTAATGGTAACTTCTTTACAAACAATCTATGCCACAAGAGGGCCGTGACCAGAGACATCGCGTACCAAGTTATTAAGTACGACATATGTTCATTTCTTAATGTAATTCTTGTTTGATTTGGCACCGGCCATCCTGGAGGTGGGTCAGAGTCACCACGAACATCCAACCATACTGGCAATGTGCTCATGTATTCACTCAATGCATTTATATCTCTGTAAAAAAAATTGTATGTCAAAATAATCTCTATGGTTATCAAATGTCTATGGTACACCAGCATCATCTGTGTACAGTCGAAAATCTTCAAATAAATACAGATTGGACTTTAAGAAACAATCATTAGAAAGGGATAACTATATCTATTTTATTTATTTATTATTTTTTATTTATATATATTTAAGTTTCTTGTGATATTCTTCTCGCCATACGCCTTTTCGAAGTGACGATAGAGTCTAACGACGAGCAAGTGCACGCCTTTAGTGCCTAATGCCTATGCTAATAAACGATTTTCATTTCATATATTCTTATCGTGTCGTAGTTGAAGCATGCGTGAAAGGGATGCAAATATCTTCGTCATTCACGACAATACTATCGTTTCTATTTATATCGCTTATATACCTACAAAAACTGCATCCATTTGAAAATTGTAATGTGTACATCTTAACAGAGTCTATGGGAAGTTATCGAAAAGATCATCATCTCAAAAGTGGGATACTACCCTGGAAACAAACTATAGACATACCTATAATGCCAAAATCCTCTTGCAGGCTGGTTTTTAGGCATAAATGGATCTCTATTCTGTTGCAATCTCACCAATCCTACTATCTCCACTTCATGATCGATAAGGGATGGAGTTCTCTCCTTCCTTGGCTTCATTCTTTGAGGTATCCACCCTCTATTTACTAATATAGTCTCTCTGTAGGCAAAAAAAATATTATTTCTTTTCAAATATTAAATAAAGACAAGTATTCAGAAATAACACTTGAGTATAGTGATCACCATTAAACATGTGGTGGCAACCATAAGTGCCACGGCACAGTAGTTAAGAATCACTGGCTTACATAATAATCATATCACTCCATCAGATCAGCCTATCTCACAACTTAGAACCATTTACGAAGATACAAATCTCTCAATCACTGTTTAGTATCAATGCGTATTGGTTGGGTGGTGTATTTTAGTGAAACGACCTCTTGACTGCAATAATATGTGTTTGTTCTTTTGTACCAGCAGTTGAAGGTGATAAATAAATAAACACAAGGTTCTTGTGTGAGGTCCTGACGTTCATTGAACTTGTTTATTTTGATCCAGCTTATATACTAAAATTACAAAGCGAACACTATTAAATTTAACTGCTATTGTCATTGTTCTAATGTTACATTAATCATTATACTTTATTGTTATTATGGAAGGTGTTGTGCATGTTAGGATTTATTAGTATATATTTATTATTTTAAAACTAATGATCTTAAATATAATATTACGTCTGTTGACATAACATAACTCTGCTTTAATATTTATTTATACATTACTTGACTCATGCACGTTGCACTGACTGGCCGACGACAAGTGACAGACATTCTATTGACCAATCAGGAACAGGTTATGAGGCACTAGGGCTAGGGTGCTTTACACAATTGAATACAATAATCAATTGTGTACTGACATATCTCGATTATCATAACAAGAACCATTTATGATCAAACTCGTAGATACAAATCTTTGTTTAGTACCAATGTATGTACAAGGTTTATTTCATTATAGCTATCTTAAACTGTTTATACAAGACTAGCTGTTGCCCGCAACTACGTCTGCGTAATAATGAATGAAATAAATCTAATAAGATTTATACAAACTTTCATCCCCTATTTTATCCCCTTAGGGGTGGAATTGATCAAAATCCTTTCTTAGCGGATGCCTACGTCATAACATCTACCTGCATGCCAAATTTCAGCCCGATCCGTCCAGTGGTTTGGGCTGTGCGTTGATATAGATCACTATGTCAGTCAGTCACCTTTGAGTTATATTTTATACAAGATGTAGCAAGAATATGTGCCAAATAACTTACCCAGTGGTTAGCTGAAAGGGTGTTATCACAAGTGCTCCTTGATTCTTCTTAGAATCCGACATGAGGGTAGCTCGACCAGCATTGGCTTTCTCTATAAGAGATCTGGGACCAATGAATATCTCCTTCTCATGGAGGAACTTGCCTCTCACTTTGACAGGTTTATACTCCATCGTCTCCAAGTTGGATAACCTGTAAAGTGGTGACATTAATTCAGCCTATTTGGATCATAAGGTTGTATATATGCTCAACTTTCTTAAGCACAAAAATGTTCAATCTTGGTATCATGGACATAGCCACGGTGAGGCGCTTGCCCCACTCTGGCTCTGACATGTAATGTACCTAATCAAACCTAAAAAAACTTAATTATCTAGGTACTAACTACAGTACTTAATATCCATAAGAAAGTTCACATTCGACAGTCATCAGTCGACACAAAAAAAAATAACCGGGGTAAGACCACGGGTATGGTTTGCTAGTTACATATTATTTTAGACTACTGCCCCACCCTGGGCCCATGGCTGGCTACGCCCATGCTTGGTACCTATGTTGGCTGACTTGAAAATAGCGATATAAATATTGGCAATGATCTAGTGCATTGTTTCTCAATCATTTTATGTCGTGACCCACGATTAAGCCAAAAAGTTAAGTAAAAAACGTTTCATAACACTACACTAAAATTCATTCCTTTCCAGAAACGATGATCTAGTGATTCCCTAGTAGTGAGACATAGAACTACTTAATACTGTCTTATTTGTTCTAATTGGAATGAAAATACAAGTATAACCAATATGAATGAAGACTGGTCTATAAACATACATGTCACATTTTAGAACCCACTCAGTGTTCGCGACCTATACTTTGAGAACGTCTGGTCTAACACACAAAGACAGAACCACCACTGATAGTTATAAAAAATATGTTTACACTTCAAATAACTCCACAGGTTCAGCATCAGTTTTTTCTTGTAATTGGTCTATCAAAGCCAATTTCCATTGTAATCTATACGTTTGCCAAACGCCAAGGCCGAACGAACTAACTGGTATTACCTAAAAACATATTTAAATGTAGTTAATTCAAAGAAAAAATAACAAACAGAAATTTCACAACAATTTCAAATGATATAACCTCAAATTAAGATAACAATATATTTTTACCGCTAATAACCACTTAATGAATTGATTTGATTCCTTCTTTCTCGGTGGTGCTCTAGCTATGTTATATATACTAGATTTAAATCTATTTGTATTGAAATTCACACATTTTGATAAAACTCTAAACTCAGTCACGGATCTTCCCGTCGTATAAAGCAATCTATTCATTATTATAAATATATTGTATATAATATAACGTAAAATATTTTATTTAATAATATTTATTTCACATTCCTTCATCGAATTCCGAATATTATCTCTTTTTCTGTACTAAACGACACTAAAAGAAAAAATAATATCTCCTCTGTGTATTTTGACATTTGGGTGCAGCCGTATGACATATTATATTTCGTTCAAAATCTACATAAAAAATAAAAATACATAAGATAAAAAATAAATATTTTATTAGAAAAATTTAATTAAGCCACAGTCTTTATTTTCTTATAAAATAACAATTGTATTTTATCAGCAGGCAGTCCTTTTGTTTCTGGAAGGCATATATAACTGAAAATGCCCCCAATAAAACATACTATTGCAAAAATATAAAATGTGGGACCAAATCCCATAGATTGGACCATTGGATTAAAAGTATAGAGTAAAATAAAGTTTACAAGCCACATGCAGCCTAGGACGAAACTGTTGCAGAGCTCTTTAACCTGAAAATAAAGTTTAAACAATGCTAAATAGTTTATACCCTATTCATTCTATCAACAAGATTTGATAGATGCATTACGTTTACTCGGTTAGTCGAAAATCTATAAATTTTTGAAAATGGAATATTTCGTACTGATTATAATGCTAATATATTTACCTCTGGTAAAAAAGCTTCAGCGGTCAAGACGAATGGAGTAGTGGCAAGACCGATATTGAAAACAAAGGAATAAGTGAAAAATATAAAAGCTGTAAAATATGGCGGTGCAAAATTAAAGTGTAATTGCAGTCCAATCAGGAGAGAGCATACGCCTGTTGCAGTCGCAGAGGATATTGTTATTGGCTGAAAAGAAAATACATAAAAACAGCTGTATAGGGTCGACGCTTTGCTTTTATATTAAATTCAGCGGGTAATTCAATTAAATAATTGAAATTGACAATATGGTGGTTAGAAAAATTATATGTCAGTGATATTATTTTTCTAACCACCATATTAAAGATTAATTTCAGGACTTTCAGAAAAAAATTTGTCCATAATGACGGACTCTACTAAAAATACTTAATACCACATTTTCGACTCAAAACATTCAACTGAATCACTCAGTATATTTTTAAAGAAAATTGTAAAATATAATAAAATCGCCAATGACATACCCTCCGACCATATTTATCTGTCAAAATAGCAGAAATAAAAGCTGATATCAAAAATATTATAGCTAAACATAATGCGCATATTTTTTCTGACATAGACGGTATGGCTTCTTTTAGCACAGGCTCAGCATAGACTTGCAGGACTAAGGCTCCGGAAAAGTTAGTAATTGCCATTAGGATAAGACACGTGAAAAGCGCCCGCTTTGATGATGGCGAGTTCACTGGAATTTAATAAAAATACGATTATTGCTAAGAGGCTTTTTTTTTGACAATACATACATACATACATAAACATGTATGTATTAAAATATTGTACTTTTTTATTGGGCGGCTGCCCGAATACTCGACATTGACAGATTTGTCTCTAAAACACATCTCAGGCCATTAATAAAAAAAAACAAACGTAGTTCTAATTTTAAAAAATTGCTAGCGTATTCGTTTTTTAAATTTTGTAAAATTTCATCTCAATTTTAATTATGAGTGTATTAGTAATATTTTGTTTCACATTTTATAATTATTAATTTTTAAAACTTAACATCTCGAGTCGTGTAATGTAGTCGTATCCTATAATTAAAATTTAATTTATTTCATAATAAATGTCTTAATGTAATTTCGTTGGTAGGCTTAATAAATAAATAAATGTCAATTATTTTGTTCTAATTTGTAATCTTACTTAAAAATTTCCAAGATGAAACAGGTTCCGTAACGACTTCATATTTTTTTTCTTTTCCATCTAATAGCTCCTTTTCAGTTTCTTCGTCTGAAATAAAACCAGTTATACTTTCTTCACTTTTCTACTATACAAGTACTAGGGTAGCATAAATTATTAGAAGTTTTTTTTTAACTTTTCATATCGAGAAATATTATTATTATACCATCTGACTATTATAGTTGTAAAATTTTCTTCATACAAATGAATATACGAATTATGGTGACATCCTAATGTCAGTGGAAAAATAATTTGTCTCCTAAATGGAGGACTTCTTTTTCCAAGGTGTTAGATAAGCTACCTGAATGAATAGACTATTATCTATACTATTATATAAAGAGGAAACATTTGATTGTTTATTTGTATGTATTGAATAGGCTCCGAAAGTACTGGACCGATTTGAAAAATTATTTTACCATTAGAATCGTAAAAAATCTCTGATGAACATAGGCTATAGAATATTTTCAATTGTTTTTTGAAGAAATATTACATTTTAAGTTCACACAGTGTGGAAGGCATTCTCTGTTGACTGAAATATGAAACATCATTAAACTTCATAGTACTCTATATCTTCATTATTACGCAGACGTAGTCGCGGGCAACTGCTAGTATCTAATAAAGTTCCATTAAAAAAACAAAAACAGAACTTTCTCTTGCACATAAATAGTTCGTATAAAAAATACAATTAATTATAATTAAGTATTTTTAAAAATCATTTGAATTAGATTATAAGAGATAATTGTAAGTTAATTTTATAATAGTAAAAATCGCATTCGGCTTCTACCAATCATCATTCACAAACTTTTTTCATCAGTAATTTCAGGTGTCGTTAAAATACAGACTGGAATTTCAGCAAAGTATGACTGAAATTCCACGTTTCAGCTATCCAAAATACCAGTGTAGCATAAGTTGATAGAAGTTGTTTGCCACTAACCATGAGTTTTCCGATCGATACACTTTATCGTACAACTGGTTGTTTTCAAAGTAAAATTGTTGAGCAAAAACTCGAGTTCTCTTTCTAACTGCGGTGAAATGGGGAGCTTTTACTTTGAATTTTCCATATAAGTGAGAAAATAGGTGAAAAGGAGCCATTTTCCCGAATCGACTTTCTAAATACCAGGGTTTCAGAAATTATAAGGAGTTACGTACGCGTTAGTCGACTACGCCTGCGCGCAAACAAACCTACCACCCAGCTACGATTGTAAATTAATTAATATACATTTCTCTTTCACTCTCATAAGCTAGAAAGAGAAGCCAATACGTACTTTCTTGATTCTGTAATATTTTATCTATTTGAGGGTCGAGCAGGCGTTTTATTTTTTTAATTTCTAATTTAACTTCATCCGATTCTGATGAGATTCTTCTATAAAACGCTATTGATTTCGCCGCTTCCTGTAATCAAATAATTATATTTCATTAAATACGTACAATAATTAAGATATCTTGAAATCCTGCTTTTTTATTGTTACTTAAGATTGTTCGAGAACATATTTTAATTTACATAAAAGGCTTTATTATGTTTTTTATTTTAATTAATTTAGTAGTACCGATTATGGAATGAAAAGTGAAAGGAACGCAGATATATTGTACAATAATTTCCCGCTTAATATTGTTGACATATATAATATAAAATAATATTTAAAATAGACAGGAATATTTTGTAATAATATTGTACTCTTGCGATGTATTTATGTCATAATAATAATAAATTCTTTATTACACAAAAATAACAAAAGACGAACTTAATGCCTGTAGGCTTTTTGTGCCAGTTGACCTTGGAGAGATGCGAGCGGTGATATTGTAAATAGTGTAGAGAAATAAAATAAATAAAATAAGATATTATACGTATACTAAATAGTTATGTTGTCAGAGGATGTTGTATATCCCTACTAATATTATAAATGTGAATGTGAGTTTGTTTGTTACGTTTTCATGCAACAACTACTTGACCGATCATCATGAAACTTTGTAAACATATTTTTGGAGGTACCAGAGGTAACATAGGATATTTTTTATTTTTTTAAAAATAATATTTTTTATTATAGTAGTTGGCGATCGCAACCTCCTTTTGATTTTTATAAATTATATTAAGTTTTATAAAAAATACGACTGTCAATGTTAAGCAATCCTAATAAAAACTGAAAAACAATATATAATATATTGTGAAATAGCAGCAATAATAGTTTCCAACTGACTATAGTTAGTATGATCTCTGATACTTATTTAATGACTTAAATGCGAGTGAACCTTACCTTGTCCCGTCCATTCTTCACAAGAAACACGGGGGATTCTTTCAAGAACATTAGCATTACTATATATAAAATAGACAAAGCCAAGTTTATATAAACAACTTGGTAGTAATTCAAATTCCAACCGAACGTGTATGAAACTAATACTCCTATAAAATAGAAGGTTACTGTCGATGTAGCTAGTCCGCCCCGGATCGAGTCTTGGACTATTTCAGATATGTACACGGACGATACCACTTGTCCGGCCGCACCAAACCCGGCGATGAACATGGAAAATAGTACCATATGAATCTGTTTTGTCAGCAGTATTGTTGTCCATGCTAACTGAAAAATGTGTTATCAAGGTTAACATATTAAACTATTTTGACAATTTGCTTTTCTATAAGTTTTTTTGTTGAAATAATTTCAAAAAATCTCCAAAAAGTTTTTTTCTTAATGGTTTTTGATATACTCAATACAAAATGAAACGCCAAGAAACTATGCACAATAACAACTTTAAATCTCTTTCCTGTAAAATATAAATACACATCACTAATCAGATCATGAAGTTCTGAAATTCAGTTTTGTAAAATTAGTCAAACTTACTTGAAAGCTCATAAAATATTCTTACGAAAATAAATTTAAATATAGTTACCACAAAAGGAACACCGAAAAGCATAGCTGCATATCGCCTTCCGAGCCTAGAAATCACAATGCCACATAAGGGGGTAGCGATCAAAGCACCAAAGTTGGGCAGACTGCCCAGCAAGTCCACGTGCGTTGATGACATGGGCGCCTCCAACGGCGTCGTGGCATTTGTAAAAGTCGCTATTGTAAAAGAAGGCCAGGAAAATATGTAGCCTATTAGGGTTGTTAAATATGCCACTGAAAAATTGAAAAAAAATCTCTGTAACAAGTAGTTAGTTAAGTTCCCAATTGGTTGAAAGCTTAAAAAATATAAATCATAATTACCAGGAAAATATAAAGTGCGAGAGCTGTATTAAAACGGAAACGTAGAATTCAAAAATTTAAAATGGAAATCCGTAAAGCCGCGCGGGGAGGCCATTGACACCAGGATAACAGTAAATTGAAGAGATACAGGGAATGATTGTTGAAAATCAATAATCCGTGCGTCTATTGCAGTTGTTTGCATAGACACATTAATTTATATGCATCTCCCTCTTGCTATTACAAATGAAATAAGTTAGATAAGGAGAGCTATATTCATTGTGTCCATGTTTCTTTCCAGGAGATGTACTCACCAGAGAAAGTCGCTAACGCCTGTACGATAAATGCGGATGTCTTAATTTTTTTCGTTTCCATTTTGGTAATACTATTTCAAACGTCCATAATACTTAGATATATTTGCAGAAGTGTTCATTCTTTGTTAAGATGTCTTTATCATTGACAGTCCTAATTTAAATAGTAATTGTCCGATTTAAAATTACGACATTAATTCATGTTATTTTTTTATAATTAAAGAATCAAAATCACATGTAAATTAAAATTTTAATTACTTACTTTTAACTGGCAGAATTATATTCATTAGATATCTAAAGTCATTTAATTAGAGAAGAAATAGTAATTCGTTTTTTGAATATTTGAATATATTTGAATTTTTAGTTTTTCTGATTTAACAAATGAATTAAGTATTTCTTTTGTTTTTAGGCTTTTTTGTTTTTATTCATTCGTAATAAAACTTCTTTGATAATGAAACATAAAAAAAAAAGAAAATAGGTAAACCAGTTTTTTTTTTAAACTAGACAATGTTTCATTTAAACAACAAGAGTTTATTATTTTATTATGTTTTATTATTTAATTCGACTAAAGATTAAAATTTTCATTCTCTATTTTTAAAAGAACCGCTTTCTGCCTTCTTTTGTGATATCCTACTTATTGCTTGAGATTAGACAACTCAAGTAAGTAATTCATGGAAGAACATTTTGAAGTTGCTCAGATGCGATTTATATACCTACCCTCTGTTCTATCACTGTCTATGACACTAGTTCAGTATATCATTTGACAGAAATTACATGTACTTGTGCAATCAGAAATTGTCAACCAAGCTAATTCAGATGCCACGCCCGGTTGCGTCGCGTCGTGCCGCGACGTGGAACCACGTGATTGGAGATAAATATTAAGTCATATAAACAATTAAATATTTATTTTATTTACATTTATTAACTTAGATTACGTGAATTAAATTGTCTAGTATTCTACTAGTATTTGAACTGACAGAGTCTCCTAACAAATTAATTTGAATAAAATAAACTTATTTAGGTCGATCAAGGTCACTAAGAGGAAGTTTCAAACGAAACAGAAAGTTCTCGTTCAAAAACAAAGGTACTTCTCCAATGTTATGTTGTTCTGGTAGCAAAAAGCAGCCCGTGGCCACTGAACTGCCTCCAACTAAGTATTTTTGACTGAAATAGTATTTTACAAAAACACAAAATAAAACCATTCATCATCCTTCCAAACATGTATTAAGAAGTAACTGCGCATGCGTAACAACACACTAGACGATCTAACCTCTTTAATATCATGTTACCCTAGTACCAAAGAGTCGATGTTAGCCACTGATCCATCCCTGACTGGGAACATAATCGGCTGTCACCAGTTCCAATTTCAAAATTAAAATCGGAATTCAAAGGGAAATTTAGACAGGAACATAATTATTGACGACTGCACGTGAGCGAGCAAGATGGCGTAATATTGCCAACACAGCTGCGATCGTGGACTTCTACCACGTTTATGGTTCCTTGGTAATATAGAGCGGAAAATGACGTAGTCTCCCTTTCCTATGGATGAAAATTCAGGCGTTGCTTGGCAACTAACTTCGTAGCTCGTAGTGCTACGACGTTGTGCTACGAATATCTGTTATGTGCTACGTTATTCCAATTTTATTATTATTATTATTAATTTCACTAGTTTAATAGATTTTATTTAACTTACGATTACTTTTAGTCTATTTATTTACACATGCGGCTTAATTTTTTTATGAGTAAGACTAATTTACAAAACAAAACAAAACATATACATAACCTTAAAATTCAATCAAAAATAAAGCTTCACCTTTTTAAAAGCATTTCATAGCCATCAAAAAGATCTGGCCACTATCTTTTATTCACTGAATTTTTTCTATTTACTGTAAAAAAAATACCTACATATTTCCAAAAAAGACTCTTTCTCTTTCTAATTTCACCGAATTAAATACACTTATTTAATTTAGTAATTTATGTTATTTATTTGGAATTAAATAAAACACATTTTTTTCTATAAAATCATAAAAAAATATTTATTACTTCCAAAATAGTAGTTGTATATCGTCAGGAGATAAGCCTTTAGTTTCTGGTACATAGAAATGGCAGTACCAGGCGCCCATAAAGCATATGGAGCTGAACACGTAAAACATTGAGTCGAGACCGATCGCCTCTACTAAGTAATTGAACACCAACAACGTCACGAAATTCATAACCCAAAGGCAGCACACGCAGATACTGTTACAAAAGCCTTTCACCTGAAAATAATGTATTAAAAATAGAAATGAAATATACTAGAAATGATGTTAGGAACAAAGTCGTTACTCTCGAGATTCGGTCCAGGAATTGCATCCAAGACAACTAGAAAATGCAGGATACTGGATAATGAGTTGCAACTTACATATCTACCACGAACAAACAAGCTAACCGAGTAAAAAAATTTGTTTAAAATACATTGCCTCACCTCTGGGAGAAATACTTCGGCAGCTAACACAAAAGGCGTAGTGGATGCTCCCAAAGAATATATAAACACAAATAAGTATATAATGAAAGGAGTGAACCAGGTTGGTGCGAACTCCATCTGAAGCTGCAGTCCTAGTAAGAAAGCGCATACACCCGCACCAGTAGAGGACCATGTTGTCAATATCTTAAAAAAAACAACATTTTTAATACAGTCACCTTTGCTATGCTGGCGGGATTAGACAAGGTAAGTCTCTAGATTCTGAACCGGTGGTCCTTGGAAACGCCTGAAAAGGTCCGCAAAGCTATAGACCTACTTATCTATACTATTATATAAAGAGGAAACATTTGATTGTTTGTATGTATTGAATAGGCTCCGAAACTACTGGACCAATTTGAAAAATTCTTTTACCATTAGAATCGTAAAAAATCCCTGATGAACATAGGCTAAAAAAAAATATTTTCAATTGTTTTTTAAAGAAATATTACATTTTAAGTTCACACAATTCGATGTCTATGCCTAATTTTGGCGGTCAAATGTGCTCTCAGTTTTTCAATTGTTTTTTAAGATATATTTCATTTTATTTTAAGTTCACATTGTAATTCATATCTAATTCAATGAAAATAAAAGCGAAAATTCTCTCGAAATCTGCTTGACATACAAAGATGAAATTTGACAGGGAGGTAGTTTATAGTTAGTTGACGTTTGCAAAGAACGGATTTTGCAACGGGGCCAGGTTAAGGAGTTGTAAGGGCTCTCGCAGGTTTGTATAATTTTTTTGCTACAAACTAGAAATTTGGCGGAGAAGCAGTTAGTAGATTTTGCAACAGGGGAGTGGAAGGCATTTTCTGTTGACTGAAATATGAAACATCATTAAACTTCATAGTACTCTATATCTTCATTATTACGCAGACGTAGTCGCGGGCAACTGCTAGTAGTTTATAATTTCTTCTACAATGATGTAACACTTTCGTTAATAAGTATGATCATTCAGTGTCATCGCCAGTGGAACAGACTGCCTCTTGTGATCAGACAGGCCGCCACCATAAACAGTTTTAAAAACAATCTCCATAAGCATTTCCTACATAAACAGAATAACAAGATCCTCTGACATAATTATTTAGTATATTTATATTGTCATATTATATTTATTTGGTGTAATTATTTGTTAATAATCAAAATTATTTGTGTATTATTTTGTATTTATTCTATTATTTTTGTTGTCTGTACTATTAACATCACCGCTCACATCTCCCAAAGGTTAACTGGCAGAAAATGCCTTAAGGCATTAAGTTCGCCTTTTGTAATTTTTTAGTACAATAAAGAATTTATTATTATTATTATTATTATGATTTTAAACTATTGTATCTGTGTTTTATTTATATTTACATTTATTGAACATGACCACGAATTTTTGTCAAATGGTCCGTCTTCGCTAAAAGATTAAGAACCACTGCTCTAAGCCAATTATTCTCAACCTTTTATCGTAGCACACAAAGAAAAAGTTTAAAAGTTATTTATTTACTTATAATGATTGTGTAAAATAGTTTATAATAATAATTTTGAATATAAAATAATATGTACTACAAAAATAACAGTACATTTATTAAGGGACTAGCTGATGCCAGCGACTTCGTTCACATAGTAATGAAGATATAAAGTACTATGAAGTTAAAATTTTAACATGAAAAAGTAGTTATTGTAACATAACTGTAATAATTAGCGTATGGTATCGCAGACTTTTTTGTAGATATTGATATCCTCTATAAAACTGCAGTACATCACTTTGCTCTATTGTCAATCATTTCCGCAGCGTACGCAATATAATGAATTTATTTCACACTTACATTATTGAAGTTTTCAAAATCTATATGAAAACCTAACGTTTTTGACAATATTCTATAGCCTATGTTCATCAGGGATAATGTAGGATTCTAATTGTAAAAGATTTTTCAAATCGGTCCAGTAGTTTCGGAGCCTATTCAATACATACAAACAAACAATCAAATGTTTTCTCTTTATTATATTAGTATAGATTAATAACAAGTTTAATAATAAGAATACTTGTAATAAGAAATTTGTGTTTAAGCTCACCTTTCTACCAACTTTATCAGTAATGGACGCAGAAATAAAACAGGATACTAAGAAGTCAACAGCTAGAACGATGGCGCACGTGTTAGCGGACATCGAAGGCACTGCCGCTTTGAATAAGGGCTCAGCGTATACTTGTAACACTACCGCCCCCATTAATATAGTCAGAGTCATGAGGGTAAGAACTGTCACCAAAGCCTTCTGTGTCGACTTTGAATTTACTGAAAATGACAATAAAATTAATATCCTACAGTCAAAAGTTGTGTAACTGTGCTTATAATTCTACAGTTGGAACACTTGTCAAAATAATAATACAATAATATATAGCAACTGTAATAGTGGCTTGTTCACTTCAACAATAGATATAATAATAGTATGAAATGTAATGAAAATCGTTTATTAGCTTGGCTCAGCCATTCTCAAAGTGGTGTTCCGCGGAACCCTAGGGCTAAAATACTGCAAAAAATACCTACCAAAGGGAGATTACAAGGTTACATCTAAATATTCCAACTAAATATTACGTAACATTGCAATATATAAATACATATAAATCAGTTTTTTATAATTATATTAAGGCTTTTTCCTTCGCCAAAAAAGTTTGAGAACCGTTGGCTTAGCTCATCGTTAGACTCAACAATGGCTTCGGAAAGGCGTATGACGAGAAGAAGACCACAAGAAACTCGTCAATCACAGCCTGTATATGAAATAATTTAAAAAAAAAGGTGTGTGTGCGATTCATACACGATAGAAGTGAAACTTCAGTAAATCGAGAAAAGAATGAGATGAATATATATACCAAGGGTAGGATAATTACAAAGTTTATTCGTTTAAAAATGAAAGTATTTTGATTAATTTTAAAAGATATTTTATTTAACATAATTACATAATTTATTGCTCAAGTTCCATATTTTAATTTTATTTTAATTTTTTTTTAGTGGGGTGCCTTCGGAGCCTCTTGACTTTTACATAGATTAGTTTTTTAAAATAGAATACGGAAAAAAAAATTTCGGTTCCTGAAAAAAATCCTGAAAAATTTTTTCAGATCTTGAAAGAGCTTATGATTCTGGCCAAGATTGTCGTTTACACGAACTATATCGGACGTTTACTTTCGGAGATACAGCCAATAAGGCGAGCGGCGGACCCCCCCCCCCCCCCCCCCCCTCACCCTTGTATCAAAAATCGCGATCCACTTAAGGGATATAGTCATAAAGGCGAGCATCGACCGAAGGTCGACGCGAGCCGCAATCAATTCCCCCCCCCCCCCACACCTCCTTCATCCACCAAAAATCGCGATCTACGTAAGACATATAGCCATAAATCGAGCGTCGACCGAAGGTCGGCGCGAGCCGCCGCCGATTCCCCCCCCCCCCCCCCCTCCACACCCCCTCGCCATCCAAAATCATAAAAAAAAAATCGAATAGGCCTCCAAATTTCGATCAGAATAACCCTTTACGCGGTCGCGCTGACGTCATCGGTTGTCGAGATATCGCAAAAACAAATTTTGAAATTCGCGCGCGAAACGTCAGAACATGTCGCATTTCCGTTACATGCATCCGCGTTACATCCGGTTTGAAATCACAACGATTCTAAAGAAGTTTCACTTCAAAAAACCTGAATTTTAATTCAAAGAAAAAAAGTAAATAATCTTTATATAAAATATAGGTATATAGTAACCTAGTAATTAAGTTAGTAACTAAGTACTAGATGTCATTTATAGCTTCATTTAGAATGTAAAAATGCTTTGTTAATTCATATTTGTTTTATGCATGTTTTAACATAATCTGACAAATTATTATATATTAATATTAACTTTATGATATTACAAAGGAAGTTTTCTGATAGGTAGTTATCTAAATTAATGTAATGAACGTCTGACTATTTTTTTATATCGAGTCTTTTTAAAAATATAAGAGAAACAAAACACTGTCAGTACTTACATAAAAATTTCCATGAACTAATCGAACTATTTTCATATTCATTTATGTGCAACTTTTTTTCAATTAGACTTTTTTCTGAAAATAAAATCCCTACTAATATTATAAATGTAAATGTGAGTTTGTTTGTTACGTTTTCACGCAGCAACTACTTAACCGATCATCATGAAACTTTGTACATATATGTTTGGAGGTACTAGAAGTAACATAGGATACTTTTTTTTAAATTATTTTTTGCTATAGTTTCCAACTGACTATAGTTTCCGCTGTTTGGAATCATATGATTTCATTTCTATTAAAATGATCTCTGATACTTATTTAATAACTTAAATGCGAGCGAAGCCGCGAGTAAAAGCTAGTATTTACATAAAACCAATGAATCACATATATAAATAAAAAATAAATGCACTAAATATTTGTTTCAGGCCTGTGTTTTTGCATGTTTGTGTAGTCTTTGTCCTGATAGTTATCCCACAAGCATTTTGATTTTGTTACCTATGTTAGTAAAAACTTACCCTCGTTCGGAGGCAACAATTCAAATTGTGGTCGAAGCAACCGTTTGATTCCATTCACTTTGATTTTAACTTCTTTTGATGTGATATTGAGTCTTGTATAAAAAGCAATCGCTTCAGCTGCTTCCTGCAAATAAAAATAAACATGCTTTATGTGGATTACGATGGGGTAAACTTTATATATATCCCTACAACACGCAACAACTATTTAACCGATCATCACGAAACTTTGTACACATATTTTTGGAGGTACTAGAAGTAACATAGGATACTATGTGTATATATATATATATTTACTATAGTTGTTGGCAATCGCAACCTTCTTTTGATTTTTATAAATTATATTAAGTTTTATAAAAAATACAACTGTCAGTGTCAAGCAGTCCTAATAAAAAACTGAAAAGCGAAAAGTGGATTTTTTTGACATCTATTAGATTTGTATTTTAGAATTGGCTCAAAAACTACTGGACCGATTTCAAAAATACTTTCACCATTTGAATGCTACATTATCACTGATCAATATAGGCTATATAAATTACAGGACAAAAATAAGGATCCTTACTAAAACTACAATAACCATGGAGACTCCGAACGGGCAGTCACATGAGCGCAGGCGTCGTTGAAATATGAAACATCATTAAACTTCATAGTACTTTCTATCTTCATTACTACGCGAACGAAGTCGGGGGCAACAGCTAGTCATTAATATATAAAGTAAATATTGTTCCCTCGGATTCAATCCCATTTAATTCTAATAAATTTTATAACTACCCAATTTTTTCGAATTCATACAATCAGAATGAAACGGGAAAACAAATACATATGATTTTTAATTCGTAAGAAGATTAATTTATATTAGTGTCAGGGGGGCTACTCAGGCATATCCGAAGTTTCGTGATACGGCCGTCACTTCTATAGTTTATGTGAATTTTGACATATAACCCCTTAAAAAGTACTGTCAAATGTCCATAATATAAGTATTGTGTGGCCTATCCGTCGTGACGTCGCTGTCAAATCCGTAATTTCGTGAATGATTACGTAAGTGTTCCTGAGTAGGAAACGTTCGTATTTTCGTCCTAAGTGCGCCTGAGTAGCCCCCCAGTAACTAAAACAAGATAATGAGATTCATAAAAGAATACAAAAACACGTAAGTCACTTAAGATAATACGAGTAAATAAACATTGTTTTATTAATCTTTACGTTGTATTAAAATACAAAACTATAAATAACATAACTATAATTAACAGAGGAATTTATTCAGGCTACCTACAAATTTATATTGAGAGAATATGTCATATAGGACCTCTATTACTATAGATAATAAAGCTTGGACATAACCAATGCCATTTTATGTTTACCCTTAGGTATACAATAGAATGACAATGCCCCTATACAGCAGCTATTCTTCTACATCATAATAGATTTTTTATATACTAGCTTTTACCTCCGGCTGCGCTCGCATTTAATTCATTAAATAAGTATCAGAGATCATACTAACTATAGTCAATTGGAAACTATTTTTGCTGTTATTTCGCAATATATTATATATTTGAGTACGTGCAAAAGAAAAATCCACTTTTCGCTTTTCAGTTTTTATTAGGAATGTTTGTCGTATTTTTTATAAAACTTAATATACCTACTTTATAAAAATCAATAAGAGGTTGCGATCGTCAACAACTATAGTAAAAAAATTTAAAAAAAAGGATCCTATGTTACTTCTAGTACCTCCAAAAATATATGTACAAAGTTTCATGATGATCGGTTAAGTAGTTGTTGCGTGAAAACGTAACAAACAAACTCACATTCACATTTATATTAGTAAAGGGATTATTATGATATTAGTATGTAAGTGGACAATTCCAGTATACAGCAGCTAAATCAAATTGATTGTAATAATTTATTTCATTTATATTTGTATTTATTTTGACGAGTAAAAGTGCTCTATTGAAGCCCAATTACTAAAAGTAAATAAAAAAATATATTACAATATTGCTGGTATTAAGTATATATTTGTATATGATGCGAATGATATTGTTTTTGTTTATGATAATTTATTGTTATTAAATTAAAACAAAAAAAATTAATTACCCTTTCCTTTCCTTTCCTTATTAAAAACAAAGGAGATTCTTTTAATAGCATTTGTAAACATATGTATAAAAGTGATAAACCTAAATGGGCGTAGGCTACTGCTTCGTATGTTAGCTGCCCACCTAGAATATATGAGATCAATACGCCTGAAAAAGAAACCATTTAGTACTTGACTTTAAGTTACCCACTCCCCCGTCCTTTACATAGCTGGTCACGATTATACACCTAGAAATAATTAACACGTTAATCGCCACGATAATATCAGAAAAATTTTCACATGGGCCATGGTAACTTTGTTAGATAATTTGGTTAAAAATGTATTGACCATTGTATAACTATGTTTATTTCATTTTATTGTTTGTGGTAAGCCAAGAAATTTTCAGGTTTTGTTCCTGATAGGCTAAGCTTTCGAAACATAATGCAACATGCAACAATGTGGCCTTCTACCAAATCGCGTACGTCAGACATATATGTCTGACATGGCTCATGTAGAACTTCTTAGCGTCAGACATATATGACTGACATGGCTCATGTAGAACTTCTTAGCGTCAGACACATATGACTGACATGGCTCATGTAGAACTTCTTAGCGTCAGACACATATGACTGACATGGCGATTAATGTGTTAAAACAGAAGTTCTGAAATAATTTACATTTCCATTTAAATTATTTTTCAATAAAATGAACATCAAATCAAACTTGAATATGTTGATATTTTGAAATGTGATGTCACGAAATTTAGGAAACCCTTGTCACACAATGTCACACATAAAAACAGAAAAATTCAATTTCAATTCCATAATTACCAAAATAATATCCAGCAATAGTTGACGTGGTGAGTCCCCCCCGTATTGAGGGATCAACGATTTCAGAAATGTAAACAGCTGCAACGACCTGTCCAGCGGCCCCGATACCAGCAATGAACACTGATAGCAATATCATGTATACGCTTTTCGTTGTAGCTATTATGATCCATGATATCTGCAATTTAATGAGGGTAGTATAACAATACGGAATTAAATGAAGGGCATTCGTAAAAAATATTTGTATCAAATTTAACAATGACACTTCATAAAATTGACTTCCGTTACATATTTACTAGCGAAATTATTTTTTAAAAAAGCGCGGTAAATATCGTTATCATTTAAATAAAACGTCACTTCCGTATCTCAAGAATCAATTCGATAATTAATGTATCTATACTCAAGCGCGTTTTTAAAATAAATGCTCGGCTCAAGTCAAGTTTTAAGTAGAGCCTGAGCGTTGTTTTTTGTGATTAAATAAAGGCACAGTTACTTACAATAAAAGGTAACCCGAGTAGCAATGCAGTGTATTTTCTGCCAATAGAATCGATCATTATTCCACAGATAGGGGTCATAATTAATGCGCCTACGTTGGTCAAAGTCCCCATTAGGTTATTTTCTGTTGCCGTCATTGGCCTGTAGAGAACTGTTTCGTTTGACGAAAACATATCAGTTGTATACGATGGCCATGAATAAATGAAACCAGTTAGAGATGTCAAATATGCAACTGTAAGACAAAATGCTACTATAATTACAGTCTAAACGTAATTTTTTACATTAATAATACGTAAACTTAAAAAGGCGAACCTATCGGTGAGGAGCAGAATTAAAAGTTAAAGAAATCTCGAATTTAATAGTTGTGTAAAAATATCAAAACAATATTGGTTTTCATTTAACAATATCATTCGCTAATTGCACTTAGCAACGACCGAACTACCCCAGATACGGCTATCGTTCTTTTGTTTTTCCGAATTCAAGATGGCCGCCGTGTTTAGCAAATAACAATCAAGTACACAACTTTTAAATAACATAAAATCAAGAAAAGTATATTTACGACAACATTAATAGATGAACATTTATTTATTAGTATAAAAGATAATTATTTTGATATATAAAATATAATATATGTTAAAAATACCAACTGATTAACGCGGAAATAACTTGGATACAAAACTCAGCTGGTTTTAGCTTCACCATTTTGTTCACAACCGTTCTTTAAGAGTTAACTGTTCAAACTAAATAACTTCATATAAACATATGTTCGTAATTAATTGTTATAAAATATAATAATTAAGTAATAAAGATTAACCGGAAAGAGCTCCGGGTTTAACCGTGGCCTGCGTATTTAGGTCTAATGTTTAATTACGTATTTTTAACACGAATAGAATTTATTTTTGGTATATAATTTAAGCCTCCGAAAAAAGGGTAGGCAGCAGTGAAACATCAATTTTGGCTGCAAATCTATCGAAATCTCGAAATTATTCAAAACAAACGCGTTAGTAAATCGCATAAAATCTTTTATATATTTTATCTTTGTGTTTTATAGAATTAGTTTTTACAACTTAGCGACTGTTGGGACTTCTTATCTGCGCATCGAGTACTATCAGAATCCATGTTTCAGAGATTAGTCAATTTATGGAAAGCATCAGAAAAAGAGCGGTCAAATGACCAGCTAATTTTCTCAAACTAAATAACTATTAATTATTTATTGAAATGTTAGTTATATATTCAGTGTACCTATACGAAAGTCATATCATTTAAAAATAACAGACAGAATAATTTATAAAAACAATATTTTCATTGTGATAATTAAAAAATTTGTTTATCTAATTTATGGTTTCTTTTGGAAATATACTTTGAAATTATAATCTACATATTTGATATTACAAAACAAGTTTTAACAAGAAAAAAAACATGACTATTTTCCATAATAAAATAACAGTAATATGCCTTGTTATTTAATGTTTTATCCCAAGTTACTTATAGACGTATATGTAGAATGTAGATACGTCCTAATGAATACTGTACAGTTTTAGAAGGTCGTAAGTGCATTGTTTATTGAGTTAAGTTTATTAAACTTGACAGAAATAGAATCTACGTTTTATAATATGAAAATCTATATAACAATATTTTCATTGTAAATATTGTTTTGTATGAGGTGATTAAGTTGAACGTTTGTGAGCTGAGAATGTAGCATTAAGTTATTGTACTATCACATAAGTTGAATATTTTGTTCATTCATGTTCGGGTCTAAACGTCCGATTGAATCACCCAGTATTTATTCCTAGAAACATAATACGAGTCAATAAATGAAATTCCAATGATAATATATTTTAGAATGTATATTGTCTTTGCAATCACCCCAAATGGCAAAATATAACTTTTATTGAACTAGGATTGGTAACAACTAAGGTTAGTGTTGAGAAGCGAATTTAACCGAAGTGGCCCGAAAATAGCCGAGTTATTGAATTGAAGTATGAATGAAAAGTTAATTATATGAACAATAATCAAGCAAATAATGTTATCAAATAAATGTCAAATTATGTATATTTACTAAAATGTGACGTCATCTGAGCACCCATTTACAATTAATATAAATAATATTAGTTGATATTATGATCCATTTGAATTACACATTTGAACGCGAGCGACAATGAATATTTTAAAGTAATATACGGTTTTAAATATAATTTATTTACAAGACTGATATAGGGTTAGAGTTTCAAAATGGAAGGACGGACTTATGTACAATGGATAATTTCAATTGCAGGTAGTTTTGTTGAAAAATAGAAATACTTGGCGTGTTGAATGTTTTTAAGTAGACGTGCGTTTTTTGCAGCTAATATCTCTCTATTTTCCTATGGTCTCCTGTCAGGATGGATGTCACCGATGACTAAAGTGCTCCAGTCCACTGGCAGCCCGACTGGAAGTCCGTTAACAGATTCCGAAATTACTTGGATAGCCAGTGTCATGTGTTTATCAGCCTTCGTTTCAGTGCCAATTTACAGTTATTTAGCTGATAAATTCGGCAGGAAACCTACGATTATTGCTTGTATTTTGCCACAATTGGTAAGCTGGTTTTTCTTTATTTAATAACTAGCTTTTACCCGCGGTTTCGCTCGCATTTAAGTCATTAAATAAGTATCAGAGATCATTTCAATAGAACTATACTCAATATTTTACTATGATCCAGCCATTCTCAAAGTGTGTTTCGCGGAACCCTAGGGCTAAAATACTGCAAAAAATACCACCCAAAGGGAGATTATAAGGTTACATCTAAATATTACGTTATATTACATTGCAATATGATCATTCATAAATACATATAAATCAGTTTTTGTAATTATATTAAAGGCTTTTTCCTTCGCCAAAAAAGTTTGAGAACCGCTGCTATAATCAATATGAAACTATAGTAAAAAATAATTTATTTTTTAAAATAAAAAGTATCCTATGTTACTTCTAGTACCTCCAAAAATATGTGTACAAAGTTTCATGATGATCGGTTAAGTAGTTGTTGCGTGAAAACGTAACACACAAACTCACATTCACATTTATATATTGTTAAATTTACGTTTCAGATATCGTGGATGATCAAGCTAACATGTACGTCAACTGCGAGTCTTATAATTGCCAGAACTATGTGTGGAATTAGTGGTTGCTGCTTTACCATCGTCCCTATGTATGTGAAAGAAATTAGCCAAGACAGCATTCGAGGCTTGCTGGGCTCACTGTTAATGCTGTTTCAAAACATTGGGATTTTCTGCATGTATGCCTTGGGGTTCTATTTGAGCTATTACACTGTTATTTGGATAGCTATTACGGTACCAATTATAAATTTATTACTTTTGGTGAAAGCACCTGAATCTCCTGCTTTCCTGGTAAAGAGAGGTCAAATAGAGGTGAGTTTTTTATTTTAATATTAATCTGTTTTGGAAAATAGATTCTAATTAGAATTTGATTTGCAGGAAGCGGCCGAAACGTTAAGTTTTTTAAGGCGTTTAGATAAAAATAACAAAATAATTCAGAATGAAATATCAAAAATGAAAGCGGATGAGTTGTTTTATAAGTCATTACCCAAAATATCTTTTATAAGCATATGTGAGTTTTTATTTACACGACAATAAATTTTCATATTATTGTGGGCTTATACCTGTGTGGTTGTATCGTGGATCTGATCTAATTTTAATTATTGTGGTCCGTGATTTATGGACAGATTTTCTTTGACAGAATTCAGATTTTTTTGTTAATTATTTTATGTACCTACAGGCTATGATTGACGAGTTTCTTGTGATCTTCTTCTCGTCATACGCCTTTCCGAAGCCATTGTAGAGTCTGACGATGAGCAAGCCCACAAGTTTAGTGCCTATGCTAATAAACTATTTTCATTTCATTTATATAAACATATAAATAAAAAATATTTTACCTATATAAAATATTCCAAGTTCGCATGGAAACGATTTTAGGAATATATTTTTGTTTATCTGTAATTTTTATAATAAAATGCTAGGCTTTTCTAAACCTGAATAAAATCAATAAATTATTATTTGTGGTTTTTACGATTAATTTCAGTTAACGACAAAGCGTGGCGAAAAACGGCCATAATTTCAGGAGCTATGATGACAGTGGCAAATTTAAATGGAAACTTTGCTGTGTTAACGTTCGCAGCACAGATCCTTTCATCGTCCGGTGTGACATTTAGTCCAGATCTTCAATCTTTATCGTTCCCCCTTGTACTTATTCTGGGGTCTTTTGCTTCTATGAGCTGTGTTGAGAAGTTCGGTAGAAAGGTTAGTAAGACGTCTGTCGGGCAGTGGGTAGTTTTATATATTAATTAATAAAAATAAAAATATTGTCATATTTAATATTATTTCTTATTCAAAATTATATTACACGTTAAATGAATATCTTATAGATAATAAAGCTTGGACATAATCTATGTCACTTTATGTTTACCCTTAGGTATACAATAGGATGACAATGCCCCTATACAGCAGCTATTCTTCTACGTCATAGTAGATTTATAATATATTATTATGACACTAGTATGTAAGTGGACAATGTCAGTATACAGCAGCTAAATCAAATTTTATTTGTTTTGATCAGTAAAAACGCTCTATTGGAGCCTAATTACTAAAAGTAAATAAATATATATATATATTAAATCTTAGTATTTACTTTCAGACGTTATTGGCAGCAAGTTTATTTCTCGTAATGACATCACTGGCTGTCTTAGCTTCGACAATGTATTTGCAGCAAAACGGTTGGCAAATACATTGGTCGTTGCCGCTCTTAGCAATTATTGGTTCAATCTTTGGGAATGGGGCTGGTATAATGCCAATACCATATATTATCATGTCCGAGATGTTTAACTTTCAGGTAAATATAATATATTATCGTAGACGGGAAACATATATTTAGACTCTGAAAAAACTTTTCCATTCAAGGTTTTAACATTTTATGAATGGCCAAAGTTCTATAGACCAAAAATATAGCTGTCACGTTCATACTTAAGAAGTATAAAAGAGATGTACATAGTACCATTTTCTCTATCTAGACTGCAAGAAAACACTGTTACCTCTTTACTAGGCCTGTGTTCCTGGTGATTGCGAGGGTGGAGGTCTATCAATGCACGTCCCCTGTCAATCCGCATTTAGCTTTCAAATTGACTTGGAAATACTCCTTTCCTTTTATGCACTCCTGGAGATTTGAGCTCGGAAAATATTTGAAAATTGGTTCATTCAAATCGTAGTTTGTTTCAGACTAATACATCCGTCTCGTTCACTCTAAAGGGATGGAAAAGAGATGCAAATATAACTTTCTAGACTAAGAGCTTGAGCTCATATGAAAAATTATATCTTCTGCATAGTTCTGAATTCCTGGTGATTGCGAGGGTGGAAATTTATCAGAGTACGCCCCCTTATCACTCTAAATTGAGTGTAACAATACTACTGTTATTTATGCATTCCTAGTGAAATAATATTGAGAAATAACCGATTTTCTTCCACAAATGGTAGGAGATAGCGTCCTAAGAAATATATAGAGATGGTGGTATCTCGTCCATGTTGAACTGAGAAGCCGTCGCCGTTGCACTTATGTATTCCTAGTTGCAATAGGGTGAACATTTCTCTGTCTCTCACAGAAATCCAGTTAGACAAAGAAAGCATAATTAATGAATTGATTGATTGAAAGAGACATATATATTTCCCTTTACCTAGGTTGCCAGTTAGTTTACTTCCACGGCGACTGGGTTTGACCGTGCTACTCTTCAGGACATATGAAGTCCTGGTACAAATGGGCCGAGAAAAAAAGTATTTGACTCGGCTTAGTCATCGTTGTAGTTAGAAATTTGTAGCATTATATCGATTTAATCCCACTGCATTTCTGATCTCCTGATGCATTTCAAGACGTTTTCTACTCGAGTTCTCATATATTAAACGACATCTTTTTGGTCGATTTATTTGTGAATTCCGTGATTGCATTATAAAGAAATTGAATAAATGATTTTTGATTTTCTTGATATGAGGGTTTGCTTAGTTGGTTATTGTCTAAATACTGGACATTGGCAGAATTGTCTTCATTAGACATCTGAGGCCATTAATAACTGAAGAAGAAGATAAAGAAGAATATTCTTACTTCATAAACTAACTTACTTTCATTTTAAAATATATTTAACTAACGAATTGTGATAAAAATTTGTGTTTGTATCAACATATACCATACATGTACATTATAATCATAAAAGTTAATTAAATTCTGAAATATTTTCAGATCCGAGCCAAATTGTTAGGAGCAATAATATCCTACGCCTGGTTCATATCTTTTATACAACTTTTGACATTTTCGTCTATATCCAAAGCTCTCGGGATCCACATAATGTTCTTCATATTTGCTGGAGTTAACCTCTTAGGGGGTCTTGTTACCCTGTTCTTTGTGCCGGAGACCAGAGGGAAAAGCGTGGACCAAATCGAGCAAGAACTGCGGGGAAAACATATGTCCACCGAGAATATTGTTTCAAAATAATTTTAATTTAGGAATTAAGAAACAAATTACAAGATTTATTTGTTTTTTTTTCTCTTTTTATTCCTGTTAACAGAAATTATGTAAAGTTTTTTTCTGAGAATTTTTCATGCTGTTTAAAGTACATCATCTCGTAGTTGTGCCGAGTAAAATCTAATAATAGCACGTCGTCGCAGCCAGCGTACCAAATATCGATCGCGTTAAGGTCCGAATCAACCCCCTAGCAATTTCTGTTATCCTAGTATATTTGGCCTCCGACGAATGTTATACGACTAAATCAAAGAGCATTTTGTACAAGGAACTCTATTATATCTGCTCGTATTCTAAACTTAAACATAAAATTGGACTCTAAAGTGAATACCGGAAGTGCGTAGTAGGTCAAAAATACCAAGATAACAGAACCGAGTAGATGGTGTGTCCTTAGAGATTGATATCGTAAGAGGAAATGGAAATGCAAAATTTATGAAATCGTAGCGCTTCGGAGCCATCGATCGTAGTACACTTGCTACAACTTTCAATTTCAGTAATAGCATCTCCGTAGTACAAACGCTACTAGGGCATCATTAGCGCCCGGATAACGAATTAGCTACGAGCTTTATTTACACTAATTGAATTAAATATTTAATTTAAAGGCTATGATTGACGAGTTTTGAGAGTCATATGTCTTTCCGAAATCTCCGTTTACTCTGACTATACGCAAGAGTCAGATGGGCTTATGCGAAATAAATATTTTTGATTTTAACAATACATACTATAATAGTAAAATTCACGATACTTTATATAACATTAGCAAAGGCGATGTTTTAAACGGCCATAATGACAGTTGTATAAGTAAAATGTCACTTTTGACAGTTTATTGCACTATATGTGCTAAATTGAACTTCCATAACCGTGTGTAAATAATGTTAACTTAGCTCAAAGATTCTATTAGTTTATTCAAAAATTTTTATATAACTAAACATAATTATGCAATGCAAATGAAATTTAGGCGGTATAGTTAATAACCCTTTGCTTTTAATTTAGCGTCCTCACCAATAAAAAAATAAAATGTCAACCGCCTGACACTGACAGAACTGATAATAAACATTAGTTTGGGTGTTTTCTCCTGGATTTGTTGTTTTTTCCATGTAATAACGCATTATTTATATGAATTGAAAGCTACCATAAGTGTTTCATTTAAAACATGTTATCAATGCATGTTAATTAGTCAAGGTTTAAGTTAATTTTATAGTTAGGTCAAAATGGGTCTATTATCAGACCCTGAATATGGTTCTTTAAAATGGGTTAAAATATTGAAAAAAGTTCATTTCGGTATCGCATTATTATGTTGTGTTGGAGCCGTCACATGGTTTATAATGTTAGGTAATAAGAACTTTAACAATGAGACATATTTTTCTGAAAACGCGCTTCTACCGGGTTTAGTCACGAACGAATTTTATGGCGAACAATCAGCGAAACAATATTTCGAAGAATTCACTGAAGAACTTAAGGTACGTAACATGAGCTAATTTTTTTGTGAATAAATACTGTAATTTATGTCTAATTGAAGCAATTAGCTGTTATTTATAACCTATATCTGATTTGTGAAAATACGAACTTATTTTCAGGTTAAATATAAAAACAGGGATGACATGCCTATACCATGGCTTGTTGGAAAAATGTCACAGCTTAATTTGGAAGTATATACCCATAATTTTACTTTGAATTACCCATTGGTTAAAGGACAGGTAATTTCTTTTTATTTGAAAAGAACAGAAAGGTTCCAAAAGAAAACTAATTTTAAAATACATAATATATTGATAGATAAAAGATAGGATTGATGTATGCAATGTAAGTTCTATATTTAAGGGACTACACATTTTACGGGATTATAGAGAGTTCTCGTTAAATGGAGGGGAAAAAATCGATTTTGTTTTATTATTATAATACATATGTATTTGCAAATAAACTATAAAGAACATACACAGTTGAAGTTCTTATTAATTTTGACAACTTATATAATACTAATCGTTTTTGCTTGCTTTTGCTAACACTTTAAAGACCGCATGCCTACCAGTGGGTCACTCCACAACAATATAACAACAGCCCACGTGCTCACGGGTGGGCACTCAACGTGTTTTAATTGGGGATCGCTTGTACATTGGTGGACACGATTTAAATACATACAATATAAAAAATTTTTGAAAAAATTATACACGTAAAAAAATGCAGGTCCATATGTAAAAAATACGATTTTGAAATGCAGTCTTCAACGTGTTAAATGATTTTCTATAATGTTTGTTTTTTTTTACAGAAATTCAAAGGTACTAACGTATACGGTATATTGAGAGCGCCTCGTACTTCTTCATTAGAGGCTCTGGTGGTGTCTGCACCTTATCGTGCGAGATCATCTTATCAGAAAGATACGACCGCTGGAATTTCACTTATGCTGGCTTTCGCTAAGTTTGCTAGATGTGAGTTACATTTATTATTTTACTTGTTTATAATTAAATAATTAATTGTGTTGTTTTTGCTTATGTTAACTAACCTCAAATGTAATTGTCTTAGGTCCATATTCAAAAACTACCCTCAAGTTTGTTCTGTAATCCCCTGATCGTTACTCGAGTGTATAATATGTGCTTAAGTACATTGCTTATTTCAAAAGAAAAAAGTGAATTCCCCCGAGCATGATGCATTCTAATCATGCAATTTTTGTTTGTTTCAGCACAAAAATATTGGGCGAAAGACCTTATATTTTTAGTGACGGAACATGAGCAACTCGGAGTGCAAGCTTGGTTAGAGGCATACCATGGAATAGTCAGCGATACAACGACGTTTTATACGTCATTGGGTACATTCTGGAGTGACAGTTTACCGTATATCGATTTTCAGAAGTTTGGTCTAAATTTAAATGAAAACGCCAAGAGTTTGGATCCCGGTAAACTCGTTGGGAGATCCGGGTCAATACAAGCTGCTATTAATTTGGAGTTTCATTCGCCTAAAATAAGTATGTTTTCTATTTATTCTGCGTGTATCGATTTTTTTTCTAATAAAAAAAGTATTAAGTTTGTAATATTGTACTGGGTAGCATGACATGTGAAAGTTATGTGTGTTTTACAACTACCTACCTTTTTACTAAAATGCAAAATAGCCATTGACATCAATACAGAACATGTAGGTAGATGAATATTTTGTGTATCATTCCATCTGTCATATTGAGATTATGACTTCCTTATTTGTTAATATACTGTCTCCGCAGTTGAAGGTTTTTCCTCACTGATCCTCTTCTGGTATACTAATTGTTCTTTTTTTGGTAGAATATATTGAAGTAAAAGTGGAAGGCCTAAACGGACAATTACCTAACTTAGACCTTGTTAATTTAGTGCATAAATTGTGTGCTAAGTCTGAGATACATCATTCGTATAAAAATAGGTAATTATCTTTTACTTTTTTTTTGGTTACGGAACTTGGCTTGTCTTTAGTTGAGGACCCAAGTTAGGTTAGAGTTAGCTCTATAATAAATACGACGGCGGTCGTCATAGCTTGTCTTTTTTTTAAATTATTACAATTTAGAAAAAAAAAAGATTTTACATTTAGTCCTGGAGTCCTCAACTAAAGTGTTACCCGGAACTTGTAAATGTAATTTAAAGTGATAATTGTTTGTTTCCTTTTTAATAGCTTTTCGTGGATGCGCACGCGCAACGAAATGGTTGAATGGCAGAATTCGCTATATACAATGTTAGGGATGTTCACTACACAATTAGCTGGCGTAAGTTGTTCACTTAAGTATCTCAAGTATAATTGTAATGTTTATGGGTTTGTACAGAGGAGGTTTAGTAGTATGTAATAAATAACACCTGGTCTTTCCTTCTAGGTTCCAAATGGAAACCATGGTCTGTTCCATAGATTCGGCATTGAGGCTGTCACTCTCGAAGGTAGAGACTCCGATGACCCGGCCGGAGTTGCACCTAAAGTTCATGCGTTGTACCCCACTAACTTTTACCGCCTCGGTATTGCTCTGGAGAGTATTTTGAGGTCTCTGAATAATCTACTGGAAAGGTTTCACCAGAGTTACTTCTTTTATATACTCGCTGGGACGAATCGGTTTATTTCTATAGGTCAGTTATAATATCATAGTAGAAATTACAAACCAATGACTATTAAGGCATATCCTGTATAAAATTAGTTGAAGTGTTAACATCAATATGAAAGGAATAATAACACTAGTTTACAAATTAAAATAAAAGTCATGTCCTTTCAATGTATTCCATATCGTTGTATTTAGTAGTAACAACTAAACGCAAACATATATTTATTTTATTTCTATCACGTCTATAAATCAAGTTCTTATTGCATCTTATTTTCAAACTACTCATAAGTTGGTTTCGATTTTATTTTAAAATTTTGATGCTGTGTAGTGTTTGGTTAAATAAATATTTGTTTTTACAATGTCAAAAATGTTGTGTAAAGTACATCCTGATCGTTTTTGTTATGTGTGTGGTGAATTTATAATATCTAAAAAAGGATATCCCATAACGGAATCACTTAAAGATGCATATTTTGGTTATTTCAAAATGACGTGTTAGATTTTTTAAATAATTTTTCTGAACCTCAGTGCACCTCAATTGTTAAGAAAAAAAAACGTTTCATTTGAAGGACAAAAACCTTGTAAACTAGTGTAATTGAAAATGATATATGTCAAAAATAGTGATACAATCTCAAAAAATGAATCAAAACAAATTTTTTTTTTTTGTTGAATACATCATTTATATAAAATAAATACGCTATTTATTGTCTGATTTAAATTATTTTATTTGAATTAATTGTTTTAGGCGTCACTTTACGGAATTTCATATAAGAAAATTATTTAAAATTATTTTGCTTATAATTTCCGTTACATTAGGTTAATTAAGGAAAATAACCTCCACCAACATTCAATAACTTGTCTCGACGCGTTTCGCCACTTTACCCTTTATTGTTTGATTATTTTTCAGGCCAATACATGCCATGTCTGTGCCTGCTCTGTGTTGCCATGCTAACGAGAGCACTAGCTTTCTGGGTGACCATACAAACGGATGAAGAAGATGCAAAGACAACTAAAACCAAATCCTCTGAAAGTGAAGAATTATTGGGAGAACACAAAGAAGGAAAGAGACAGAGTAATGTTATTGAAGAAGAAAAACGTACTAATTTTGTCAGTATTGGAGCTAATTATTTGTTGATACATCTTCTTGGATATGCAGTGATGAACGCTCCCAGGATATTTACTAGTATAGGTATTATTATTTTTATATATAATTTTTAGATAACTGATGCGGTATAGAGGTTAAATATGACAATTTGATATGCTGAAAAACTAGTGTTGCTGCTGCAATCGATTCGAAAAATAGCATTAGTGACTAGGAGGACAAGTGACTCACCACCCGCGCGTGTAATTAGTCATTGGTCGGTCCATGATTGGCGCGGGGAGCGGGAGAGGAAATTTAAAGTAAAATTGGCGCGAACAGTGACTTTTTTCTGTAGTTTTTGTTTTATAATTGCAGGTACAAATTACAACCAACAAACTGAATCTTCAGTCTATTACGGACTCGTTGTATCTTGTATCGTGTTGGCGATTATAACACCGCTCCTGCCGAAGTTGTTGAGAACCGAACCTGTTACCTATGACGAGATGACGTTGCTCAATGTTCTTCTCTTAATTGAATTGGCGACCGTGTCCGTTGCAGTTGGAATGAATAACTTTCCTCTGGGGCTGTGTGTCGCGTCTCTTTTTACTCCTGTTGCCCTGGTCGTGAAAGTTGTGGTTCGTTCTAGAAGTGTGAGGTAAGTCCTATGGTAGATCCAGTATATGTTGGAATGAAATGAAAATCGTTTATTAGAATAGGCACTAAAAGCGTGCGCTTGCTCATTGTTAGACTCTACCATGACTTCGGAAAGGCGTATGACGAGAAGAAGACCACAAGAAACTCGTCAATCATAGCCTGTACATAAAATAATAATAATAAAAAAAAACTAAATTTTAATTTAAAAAAAAAGTAAATATGAATTTATAAATCAGATTGCACAGTGGTTACAATAAATGTCAAATTAATAACATATAAGTATATAAAATATGATAAATGTTAACAGGGTTTACTTCTTTATAGGAAAAAAACTATAACTTAAGCTAACCATTCTTCTAAGAAAAGAGTAGGTAATGTTCTACTATATAAAACTATTGATAAACTTATTGACAAATTATTGAAACTTGTCACACAAGTGACCACAATGCATTGTGGCAATCAAAAGATCAGAAGAAACAAGAAAGATGACACTGACAGACTAAACGTCAAAATCTCAAATCTTCTTAAATAAGTATTTTCGGCATGTAGAATCGACCACCACACACACATATTATTTGAAAATGAAATGAATGAAATGATCATTCAAATCCATTTCATTCATTCATTCATTTCATATTATTTATTTTATTATTAACATTGCATGCTGTGGTCATTTTTTGGAGTCCTTGAGGAGTTCAAATAAATAAAATTTAAAAACGTTTAAAAACTAATTAGTGTTTCAATCTATTGATTCAAGCAAATTACATATGGTGAAGTCGGGTCCGTATAACATGTCAATAAATTTTTTTAATAATATTGTGCCAAGAGTTCTTAAACGAGATGAAAGCCTAACACAATTTAAAAATAAATTAAAGGCATATTTGATTTAAAAATGCTTTTATTCTATTGACGAATACCTCAATGATTCGAAACAGTAAATGAGATTTAGTTTATTAATTTGAATTGTTTATTGTTATTATTATTATTATTATGGTTATTATTATTTTTTAATTTATATTATTATTGTTATTATTATTATTATTTTTAATTTATATTGCTGTGGCCTGACCGGGTGTCACATTGACACTGAATAATATATGACATCTGAAATAATTGTGACATGCAATAAAGACATTTGAATTTATGTATATTTTCAGCATAGCGCGTCAAATTAAAAGAATTATATGCCTAATACTGCATCCACTGTGCGCTCTAACTGTAGCCATGGTCCTGTATAGTTGTCATCTGTATCCCGAGGAGGGGTGGCTAAAAATCTTCACCCGAGGGAGGGATGCTGCGATGCAGGCTATTACATTTTCTGTTGTTGATTCTTTGGTATGTATACAAAAGATTGCTATGTAAAGGGAAATACGTAAATATAGGTTGGGATTTGGACTGGAAGAAATCATTAGAAAGGGATAACTATATTTTTATCGTTCATTTGTCGAAGTTGAGGTCGCGATCGTTTCTTTTTCTATCTCTTGTATACCTACAAAAACTGTATCCATTTAAAAATCGCTGTGTACTAATCAAATTGGGTTTCTCATTTTCTTGTTAAAAATCCACCAATCACAAAAGCGCTAAGTGAAGTTACATTTTTAGTGTAGTTTTAATTTAATTGAATGTCACTAATTGATATAGTAATCGAATTGTTGTTTTTTTTTATGCAATGTTATATTTATTATTGTTAACCCTTAATTACTCGCATGGGGTCGGAGCATTTTCGCATTAAATTTGGAATGTTTTAGTTTATCTTGTTGTTTTCTAATTTGTTACTAATTCACGTTATTACTGTAAAATAATAATAATATATATAAAATAAAAAACAAAGCACTTTAATAATTAAATTGTTTCATTTACTTTATACCTTTCTATATATATTAAATCATGTGACCCCATGCGAGCAGTTATGTAATATTCTTAGTGCGAGTAACTAAGGGTTAAGTGACTTATTGAGATTAACAATTGCATATTTTAATGGACTCGATATTGAAGTTCTATCAATTGATTATTATTTTTCAGATTTATGGAAATTGGCTATACAATGTTGCTGCGTCGCTGTTACTCCCAATTTGGTTGTTATTTTGGCAAATTATAAATATTTCTGTGGCGAAACCAGTAAATAAATAAACAGTATTTTAATATATATATATATATATATTTTATTTAACACCTATTTTTTTTTTCTTTTTTTGATCTCACAATTCTGGTAATGTCGAGTATTCGAACAATAATCCAATAAGAAATTTTATAATTTTAATACATACGTAAATCCTTGTGTCAAAAATCTATTTCTTCCTTTACATCGAGTTTTATTGTAATAGAACCTTCAAATTGGAAGATATGTAGGAAATTATGTAATAGGACCTAAAAATACAACGTCATGCTGTTTAAGAAAAAGGACGGATTAACAATTATCTTTAGTGCTTTTATCTGTGTAAATATTAAATTTAAGATTATTGTTTAAGTAGATGTAAAAAATTCAAGTTTCAAGTTCCCGCCTCGATTTTCAGTTCGTTCTATTGTAGAAATTAAACGTTTTAACATGATGTGGGATTAATTATAATTATAAAAAATATATAGTATAATGGGTTATTATATGCAATTTTTTGGTACATTCGTTGGTAAGTGTGGTTTTTATGTATTCCAATATGTTCAAATTAATACTAAACTGTCGGGATAATAAAAATACCTGTTTTTTTTATTATTATAAAACAAATTCTTATGACCTATATTTTTGTTTAAATTCATTAGCTTATGCCAAATGTATCCGGCGAGCTATCCGTGTTATATTGGCTTCCGTATTGATTTGGTTTAAAATAGCATTTCATAATTATTTTTTCAGTATGTTATTTATCACTAATAATTGCTTTGACGTTTACGTGGCCGTCTTCATGTATCGAGTTATTCGCAAATGAAAACACTACGTCACTAAATAGAGCGATGACGGATACGGAAGTATCATTGTTGGGTTCTCTCTCTTCCGTTGGAGCATTACTGACTACCCCCATTTTTGGTTATTTACTCGATGTGATCGGACGACGGTATTCTATGATCGTTGCTGGAATTCCTTATGTTGTAAGTAGATATGTTATTATTTAGTATGTGATTATGAGCGTAGCCAGCCACGGGCTCAGGGTGGGGCAGCAGTCTAAAATAAAATGTGTTAGATAGTCTGGACGTACCTACAAATTATGCGAGATGTCGGACGGTGTGGACGACACCGGCATTGTTGGAAAAAGATTACAAAGACAGTGTTCATAGGTCCTAGCTATTAATTAATAAACGTGAATCTATTACAAAAGAGAAGTTTTACTATTAAGTACCTTACAGGTCATATAATTGGTTGTTTCAGGCGTTACTTTGCGGAAATCCATATTAAAGGAAATTATTTTGCTTATAATTCCCGCTGCATTAGGTTGATGAAGGAAAATAATCTCCACCAACATTCATGGGCTAAGCCAGGGTGGGGCGCTTGCCCCACCCTGGCTCTGACCTGTAAAGTACCTAATCAAACCTAAAAAACTTGATTATCTAGGTACTAACTACAATACTTAAAATCTGTAAGAAAGTTCACACTCGACAGTCGTCAGTAGACACAAAAAAAAATTAACCGGGGTAAGATCGCGGGTATAGTTTGCTAGTTACATATTATTTTAGACTGCTGCCCCACCCTGAGCCCATGGCTGGCTACGCCCATGCCAACATTCAATAACTTGTCTCGACGCGTTTCGCCATTTCACGCGGCATCATCAGGATACGCGTGGTCGCTTCGGCTTCGCTTCAACGACTGATATTGAATGTTGATACTTGGAGGAGGTTATTATCCTTCATCGACCTAATGTAGCGGGAATTATAAGCAAAATTATTTTGAATAATTTCCTTACAAGTCAAGCTTGCCCCATCGTGGCTACGCCCATGTGTGTGATAGAATTGGGATGTCTAGTCGACTTATAATTCTGCCTACACCCTAGCGTTGCCAGGCGTCCGGATAAAGCCGGATATAGTTAGGGTTTCTGATTGTGTGTCCGGCTGGTAAGAAGAATTTAAAAATGTAGATCTAGAATTTAATTTTGACTGATTAATAATATAAGTGCTTAAACTGATTTGGCATTCGATTTTATTTATATTTCATTAGAACAACGGTCCTCAAACTTTTTTGGCGAAGGAAAAAGCCTTAATATAATTATAAAAAACTGATTTATATGTATTCATGAATAATCATATTGCAATGCAATATTTAGTTGGAATATTTAGATGTAACCTTATAATCTCCCTTTGGTAGGTATTTTTTGTAGTATTTCAGCCCTAGGGTTCCGCGGAATACACTTTGAGAATGGCTGCATTAGAATTTAAGAAAATTTATGATAAATAATCACAAAAGGCTTTGTTTTTGCATACAATTTTGTCGTCTTAAAACACATGATAATGTTGATAATGTTGGGTATCCAGCTTTTTTACCCAAATGCCCGGCCAACCTAGCTGATCTGTCCGGCTATTAGGTTTGGCGACCTGGCAACCCTATCTACGCCTTATTAAACAAACGTTCATTAAAAAGGCTTACTATAAGATGACTATCTTGATGACAACCTACTGTGACAGATGATTGTGTATGTTGGTGTGTTTATATACTTGGGTACTAGCTTTATTTACATTAATATGGGGTCCTATTAACATGACAGTTTATGGTCAACATAATCGTAATTTTACAAGTGAGCGATTTAAAGTTGTCATTGTGCATAGTTTGTTTGTGTAGATTATTCATTGTTGTATTGAGTATCTCAGAAACTTTCTTTTTATGAGATAAAGAATTATATTTTGAAACTACTCCAACAAAAAAACGATAGTTGTCAAAATGTTAGTTACCACTATGTTATTAGGACCCGACACCTATTTATGCAAAAATTTTGGCGACATAAAAATAAATTTTGACAGTTCATTTGACAGATACCTGTGTTACCATATGAATAACCTAAACACTGATGACTCGCTTGCCAGACTATAAGTACATATATTTTTAATTACAGATATGTTGGGCAATGATCGCTATCACGGACAGCGTTGAAGTTATTCTAACAGCCATGTTTTTGTCGGGAGTCGGAGGCGCCGCGTTTTTAGTTACTCCCGTATACGTCAGTGAGATTTGCCAGGACTCCATTCGGGGAAGCATGACGTCTATGACAATGATTTTTATGGGCCTAGGATCTTTGTTTTCGTATTTATGTGGAGGCTACTTATCATACGACGTCAATATATATATTCAACTGTTATTAACAGTGTTTTATATGGTACTGGTTTATTTTATCAAGGAATCGCCTTTGTTTTTGCTACAAACTGGAAAGGAAAGGGTTAGTTTTTTTTTATACTGTGGGCTTATTACGAATTTTAATCTGGCTTTCGAAACGAGTTGGAAATTTGAGCAGCGCTACCGCGTGCGGATTTGGAACTACAATATTTTAGATACTTTTTCTTAATTTTCGAACGTCTCGATCTTTCGTTCATTTGATCGATTGCTGGTGCTCGTTAGTCGTTAGTAAAAATTCATGATCCCGATTGCTAACGGATCCGTTTCACTTGTGACAGCTTGATTCGAGAGCCAGACTAAATTCGTGATAAGCCCACTGATTATAAAACAATTTTTGTCGCCAGTTCTTAATGCCAATGTGGTAAAGTAAATTTGATGCTCGATCAATTTATAGATATTAATGTATCCACCGGATCTTATTAATATATTCGGAACAACAACAAAGAATCTACACAAGCAAACAATGCACAATAACAACTTTAAATCGCTTTGTAAAATTGCGATTTTGTAGATCCTACCACGTTAATAGAACCCTATACCCTTATAATAATAATAATAATAAAATTCTTTATTTGTAAAAGTTTTATAAATTAGCGAACTTAATGCCTAAAGGCATTTTCTACCAGCCAACCGGTCTGGAGAAACAATTGAAGAAAAGTAGTGCAAAGAAGGAAGTTGTATAAAGGATATTTAGTTTGTGTATGAATATTAATATTATAAATAATAAACCACTACATAGTATAATATATACATAAATACAGAAGTTGATTTATAAATAATTCCGTTCTCTTAAAGCAGACGTTTGTTTTCAGGAAGCAATTGAGTCGTTATCGTTTTATAGAAATGTGAAAACAAATTCTGTAGAAATAAAAGAGGAAATAGATAAATTAAAACGCATATTGAGTGCCGCCGACGATTTTTGTATTAATAACGAATCAGGTAAATATACCGACTTTCAGTGAATAAAGCTTGGAGCTGAAAATGTCATATCCATTTATATTGATGGACTCAATCGGCATCGTTTTTTTATACTAAACTTCACTCGTTTTGAATCTACAACTCGTAAAAGATGTCCCGCATATAAACGTAAACCATGGACATTAAGATTTCGTGATATTGCTGACAGAATAATTAAAATACTGTCACACAAGTTTAATGTTAAGCAAAAGTCATTCAAAAACAAAATTTAAGTCTTTATCGCACGAGATTTAAGAAATCTGCCAATCATAGCCTGTACATTATAATTTCAGTACATACTTTTGCTTAGTTTTAAATTAAGCTTAAAAATAATACAATTAATGTAAATAAAGCTAGTAGCTAAGTATATAAGCACACCAACATACACACAATCATCACAGAGGCTGTTTTGGCATCAAGATAAATACTGCATTGGTAAACTACTTAATATAATAATCATTCATAACATTTCAGATGATTTGCCAGATGAAATGGAAAAATTGAGTATTGACACAAAGCCTCCAGAAAAACCTAAAATATCACCTTGGAAATTTTTATGTACGTATTCTCGATGCAATCTTGAATAAGTAGAGTCGACAATCTTCAAATGGATACTGATTGGACTTTGGATTGGAAGGAACAATCATTAGAAAGGGATAACTATATTCCTATCGTGTCGAAGTTGAGGCATGTCTGAAAGGGATGCAGATATATTCCTTTGCCGTTCACGACACAGCTATCGTTTCTCTTTCTATTCCTTATATACCTACAAAAGCTGCCTACAAGCTTATGCGTTCTCTATCGACCAATGGTTTTCTAGCTGTAGGCATTAGGACATGAATTTTAAATATGTCATGTGCTCATCGACTAATACAAATGCAAGTCTATGATACATGTTTCAAATATTTCTCGCACCTATAAAAGTCATACAAAATATCTACTACTCACATGCCTTCTCTATCGACCAATGTGAATGCGCCATTTTTAACCTTTTAATTCCAGTAAAATCAAAATCAAGTCGTTACGGAATTTACTTAATATTGGCATTTGTTACCTCGACAATCTTCATGGGCATGGTGGTGGTTCAAGTGTACGCAGTCCCACTCTTCAATTCTGTAGTACCATCAATGTCTTCCACATTGTGCAGCATTATTTTGGCAGCTGTTGGAATACCTTCGACTATTATTTCTGCTTATTTAATTGAAGCTGCTGGAAGAAAGGTCAGTATGCTGTGGTTTGTAAATGTTAGAATGTCAATATAAAAATACAGTATAATCAACTACAGTGAGATATTATTACCCACAAAGTTGACTTAATTAGACTAGTGTCGTTGCACCGTGGATCTGATTATTGAGAATTATGTGACTTATGAATTGTTATTTATTTTTTTCTGAACAAAAATTCAGTTTTTTTTTGTTAATTATTATATGTACAGGCTACGATTGACGAGTTTCTTGTGGTATTCTTCTCGTCATACGTCTTTTAGAAGCCATTATAGATTCTGACGTTGAGCAAGCGCACGCCTTTAGTGCATATACTAATAAACGATTTTCATTTCATTTCAAACTAAATTAATTAAACTTTTTACTCCTAATAATTTATAATCCCCTGGTAACTTGGATGTGATTGGGTCAAGTTTTCAATGCATTTTAACTACATTCATATTAGTCCAGCGGGCTAATGTAATTTAGTCTGTCACTAGTGCTCTCCGTGGTATGACGTATTTAAATTAAATACTGCTTTTGTTTTGCTAATACAAGGCTTATTCTGAAAATAGTAGTCAATTCAAAGATAGAAGGAATATTTTATTTATTTATAAAGCCTACCTACAAAATTACATTAAAACTTCATATTATAAAAAGGACTACTATTATACAAACTAAATGAAATTTTAATTATAGGATAGGACGGCATGCTCAAGTTGATTACAATAGTTTAGATAATTAGAATATCAGCTTATAGTAAAATTTAAGCTTTCTTAAAGGTTCTATTTTCGTCTACTACTTTCGGAATGTCTACACTACATCTTAATGCTTTTACAATTCCCAGGCTCTCATGATCGGATCATCGATAAGCTCGGGGTTATTTACCCTTCTGCTAGGAACGCAGTTACATTTGAAATGGGGTCCAGACATATTAACTCCGATATTTATATACGCATTCTGCATCTCCTTCTATCTGGGTGCGGGATCTGTTCCCTATGTACTTGTTGCGGAGTTGTTTTTACCTGAGGTTTGTACTGTCGTAAGTCATTTTATATTATATACTAGCTGTTGCCCCCGACTTCGTTCGCGTAATAATGAAGGTGTAAAGTACTATGAAGTTTAATGCTGCTTCATATTTCAGTGAACAGACAATGCCTATCACAGTTCAGTCGCAATATCCGTTGTACTTTTAATATTGTTGATATGTTACATTATAGCAGTTTAAGTAAGGATCCTTATTTTTTCCTGTAATTTATATAGCCTATATTGATCAGTGATAATGTAGCATTGAAATGGTGAAAGAATTTTTGAATTCAGTCCAGTAGTTTTTGAGTCAATTCATTACACACTCAAAAATACAAATCTTTCCTCTTTATAATATTAGTATAGATATATAATTTATATTATGGTCATATCGGATCAATGGACTTAATTCCCCTATGTTCAGTAGTTTTTTTTGTTATACCTAGCTAGTTTCAAACTGATCCCTGAAAACTAAGCAACTGTTTCTTTTTCTGTTGCCACTCGAAGCTAATTTTCAGTTATCAGGTGAAAATATAAATGTTATTTTTGCAGGTAAAGGGTATATGTTCCATGCTAACCATAGAATGGGCGTGGCTAATGAACTTTCTACTTCTACTGATTTATAATCCCCTGGTAACTTGGATGGGATTAGGTCAACTTTTCTATGCATTTAGTTGCATATGCATTTTAACTGCAATCATATCGTATTTTTATCAACCAGAAACTAAAGGACTCTCTGTAGATGTTATACAAATGAAAATGGTCAAAATATAAATTTTATTTCAAAATTTTGTTTTGTTTTATTTTATTATAATATATAAACAGGATGGTCAACAAATATGCCTTTTATTGTTCGTAGCTTTAGAACATATGTATAAAAAAAATCAATATTAATTATCAAAAAAAAACATAAGTTAACGGTATTTATGAAGTAATGGTTACCACGCCAGTAATCTACGCAGAGATCACAAGTAGATTTCCTGTCAAAAAAGAAAATATAAAAAAAACTGCTTGATACGTCTTATACTTGGTATGATCTACTTGATACTTGAGTCGATAAAAGTATAGACTAAGAAAATTATTTAAAATTTTTGGCATTTTGGCATCATCAGGATACGTGAAGTGGCGAAACGCGTCGAGACAAGTTATTGTAAGTTGGTGGAGGTTATTTTCCTTCATCGACCTAATGTAGCGGGAATTATAAGCAAAATAATTTTAAATATTTTCTTTTAATATGGATTTCAGCAAAGTAACGCCTGAAAGAATTAAAAGTATAGACTCGCGTTATATCTGGCTAATTTCAAAGTAATTTGACATAATTCCACGTCAGACACGAAAATTTGGGGAAAAGTTGGGGAAATTTAGAAAATCCTGAAATGAATGAATGTTTAATAAGTTGCCTAGTCAACTTACAATTCTGCCTATGCCATTATTTCAGCGCTGATTATAGGAAGGAAGGCTTATAAGATAAATGACTATCTTGATGACAACCTACTGTGACAGATGACTGTGTGTATGTTGGTGTGCTTATAAATTTAGGTACAGTTATATGCTAAATGAAAGGTAAAAAATAATTGTACCTACTAACATTATATTGTACAGGCTATGATAGGCGAGTTTCTTGTGATTTCTCGCCATATGCCATTCCGAAATCTAGCCTAGAGGTAATGATAATCCCAAACTCGACTAGGTCACTCGAATAACAGAACGCCTAACAGAACAGCTATCTTTTTATAGTGTTTGCTGGAAACGTTATAAAAACACAATAAAATGATAAAATGGCATTTTAATTCTGAGATTTGTCTTATAATTAAATAAATATTTGTTTTTCTTAATTATTATGATTCAGTGTAAATTGTTCAGTAGATACGTTCGTGTTATTAACATGGGTGTTTTTTGTGTATAAAAGTGTTTCTTTTACTAAAAAAAATGGGTGTATTTTGGCAATTATATGGTACTTGTGTGAGTAAGTATTTAAACATATGTTTATTTTTTCGTTTAACTAGAACAGTCATTCTCAAAGTGGTGTTCCGCTGAACCCTAGGGCTAAAATATTGCAAAAAATACCTACCAAAGGGAGATTATAAGGTTACATCTAAATATTCCAACTAAATATTACATTGCAATATGATTATTCATAAATACATATAAATCAGTTTTTTATAATTATATTAAGGCTTTTTTCTTCGCCAAAAAATTTGAGAACCGCTGAACTAGAACATTTAACAATAAATTATGTTTCGATTTAAAGACAAATTAATAACAATATTATTGGGAAAAATAGGCACATCACTAAAATTAGTCAAAATCACAACTCATAACCGTTTATAACATCTTATGGATTGTGTACTTTTAATTACGCATTAGATATGCCAAATGTAGAACTTATAAGGAATTATTGTCCTTGGTCATAGGTACCATACGGCTCGCATTTGAGGAACTAAGCACATTGGTCGATAAAGACTGCAGACAGTACAAATGCGTTTACCAATATCATGTGTTTTATTTCGCTAGGTCATAGGCGTAGCCAGGGTGGGGCAGACTGTCTCTGACCTGCAAGGTACCTAATCAAACCTAAAAACCTTAATTATCTAGGTACTAACTACAATACTTAGTATCCGTAAGAAAGTTCACACTCGACAGTCGTCAATCGACACAAAAAAAATTAACCGGGGTAAGACCGCGGATATAGTTTGCTAGTTACATATTATTTTAGACTGCTGCCCCACCCTGAGCCCATGGCTGGCTACGCCCATGCGCTAGGACCTAGCGGCTAGGTTAACATAGAATTAACATTTTGACAGTTTATATATATTTTTTTCTTCTTCAAAATATAATTAATATTATCTCAATAGTTTCTGATATACTTAATACAACAAAAAAAAACTATGCATAATAACAACTTTAAATAGCTCTCCTATAAAATTGCGACTATGCTAATTGGATCCGGTGGTATTATGTAAATCCTGTGTTAGCGATCAATGGTAAATCAATATAGAAAAAAGTATTTAGTTTTGTTCAGTGGGCTTATCAGAAATTTTAGTCTGGCTTTCGAACCGAGTTCGCTTCAAGCGATTTGTATGGAAATTTGAGCAACGCCACCGCGTGCGGATTTGGAACTACAATATTTTAGATACTTTTTGTTAATTTTCGAACGTCTCGATCTTTCGTTCATTTGATAGATTGCTGGTGCTCGTTAGTAAAAATTCATGATCCCGATTGCTAACGGATCCGTTTTACTTGTGACAGCTCGATTCGAAAGCCAGACTAAATTCGTGATAAGCCCAAAGAAAGTGATGATATATTTTTGTTTTAGTATGCCTTCTCTCTCTAATAATGGGCCTCATGTTCGCGTGGCCCTCTTCAACAATATTAATATTTAATTCAAGTAATACAACTCTGTCACGCCCAATGACGCCCACAGAGGTCTCTCTATTCAGCAGCCTATCCTCCGTTGGTGCGCTCATTGGTACTCCTTTATTTGGTTACCTTTTGGATAAGATTGGAAGAAAATATTCGGCTGTCACTGCTGGATTTTCATACGTTGTAGGTATTGAAATTTTTTCTTCTTTTAAATTTAATACTCTAAAACTAAAATAATCGTGAAATTGACATGTTTTACAATAATTTTTCTTATTAGGCGCCATCCATAAATTTTAAGATGATGATACATTTCAAAATATAATATATCTAAGTATTAAAACATTATTTTGTTAATTTTCATACATATGTCTGATTTGATGTTGATTTTATTAAAATTGTAAAATATGTGACGTCACATTTGATGGGGGTCTCACAAATGTGAAAAGCTGTGATAAGGACGGGGGAGGGGGTAAAAAAATCATGAAATTCGTGTGACGTAATTTACGGATGGCTCCTAACTCTCATTGACATTATTTGGACATTGATATATTTATTATTGACATTTCTTACGATAATTAAAGCTCGAAATTACATATAGCCCGCTTGATAGGCCTTGAATGACATATCACATATTACGGCTGATTATTGTGATTTCTACTGGACGATCTATTTTTGATATATCAGTGGCATGTAAATAAATAATGAACTATTTTATGCACTCTGTTCCATGAAACAGTTTATTATGCCGGCTTTAGGCCACGAGTGTACAGTCCACATTGACAAATCCCTACTAATATTATAAATTTGAATGTGAGTTTGTTTGTTACGTTTTCACGCAACAACCACTTAACCGATCATCATTAAACTTTGAACACATATTTTTGGAGGTACTAGAAGTAACATAGGATACTTTTTATTTTTAAAAAAAATTTTTTACTATAGTTTTCAACTGACTATAGTTTCAGCTGTTTGGAATCATACTGATTCATTTCTATTGAAATGATCTCTGATACTTATTTAATGACTTGAATGCGAAGCCGCAGGTAATAGCTAGTATTTATATATATTTTAAAACCGAATTGTAATATTTCACAGATAGCTTGGATCATGGTGGTGTTTACAAAATCAGTTGAAATAATCCTTGCCGCTGTCTTCATATCTGGATTTGGTGGTTCAGTAGTGTTAATAGCGCCCTTATATATCGCTGAAATCTGTGAAAACTCCATACGAGGCGCCTTAACATCTGGCATTGTGATATTTTACGGTTTAGGTGTTTTGTTAGCCTACATTCTCGGTGGCTACACGACGTATTATGGAAATGTTTATACTCAATTGATACTCTCTATTGTTTATGTCCTCCTGGTATTTGGTTTGAAGGAATCGCCGCTGTATTTAATGAAAATTGGAAAAGAACAGGTCTGTTTTATTCATTGATTTAAACAATTGAAGTTTGTGGTGATATGAGTTCTAAATTCAAAATTAAACTTGCAGGAAGCAGCGACATCTATAGCATTTTATAGAAGTCTAAAACCAAGCTCCAAAATTGTTCTGGAAGAAATAGAGCACATAAAGTGTGCCTTAAACCCAATAGATAATATACCAGAAGAAGAATCACAATTAAAAGGTTCTAATTTTAGTATTAGGGAAGTAAAACAAGTATCTACATTGAAATTTATAGGTATGTGTATTTAATGTTTGCGCCAAAACCCGACCTCCGTTTTTAGTTCTGCTCCTCACCAGTAGGTTCGCATTGATTAGCTCTATATTCAAAAAACTTGACGTTTAGCAAAAAGCACTAGATATCTTTCTATGACAACGAATGCTAAATAAAATATAAGTTTTAAACCTTTCAGCTGAATCAAAATCAACAAAACGTGCCTTAACTCTTACGCTGTTAATGATGACCGCCTGCCTGCTCATGGGTCTTGGTGCCATACAAGTATACGCTGAACCTCTGTTCCAACGACTATCACCTGATTGGTCGGCGAATTTATGCAGCATAACATTAGCTATTTTAGTGTTTATAGCTAATCTTATAGCTGCTTATTTGACTGATATAGCTGGAAGACGAGTAAGTTTCACTAATAATCAAGTGGCATATACAATAATAACTTGAAATTATATAGAATACTAGCTGTTGCCTCCGACTTCGTTCGCGTAGTAATTAAGATATAAATTATTTTTTCGTATTACACATGACAGTGGCGCCATCTCTCGAAAATTGGTCGTACCAACTCAGAAACCTTCGTGGGCTCATGCATAACAACGTTTACGATTCTATAAAGGACATATAGACAAACATTCATTTTTATGCACATTGAATGTTGTGCATAGTAAAATTGATATTTCATAATATTCAGGCGTTTATGTCATAACCCAATAGACAATAGTACAGTCAGTCTCAACCACTTTTGTGTGCCATAGCATTCTAAGTGTGCCGCCAAATTTTAGATATATAATAATGTTATTAAATAATATGACTTTTTTTTTTTTAAACCTATAGTTTTCTTTGTATGGCGCCAAATTTTGAAATCGTTAAAATCAGAATCACTTCAATAGTAGGTACTGCTATAGTTTTTTTTTTCAGGCGCTCATGATATACTCAGCAATGGCATCCGGCGTATCCATGTTATTGCTCGCATCCCAACTGCAATATTCGTGGGCACCTCCTTGGGTTAATGCTGTCCTGGTACTTTTGTTTAGCGTTGCATTCAGTTTGGGTTCGGGAACCATTCCTTATGTTTTGGTAGCAGAGGTATTTTTGCCAGAGGTCAGTGTTTTTATTTAATTATCAACAGACGACTAAGTAATTAGAGGAAGTTGCTACAGATTAGAGCTTTTTTAGTCTTTAAGCTTATAAAAAATATATATACACAAATAAAGACCATGTCACAGTTAGCCGCTAAAACTCTTGTGGGCCTCCGCGACGCAGTAGTCAACATCTATCACACAAAGATCTTAAGTTCTAGTTGTCTTTGTATTGTAGCTAACATTTATTATATTAAATGTATTAGGCCTGTATTTAAAAATTACACTCAAGCATAGATTATCTGAGCAGAAATCAAAACAGGTACGAAATAAAATAGACCAATTACATGCTTGAAAATTTGACGTGATGTCTGACCAATGATAATAATTCATTGTAACTATCTACTGTCACTTGTCATTACGTTCTGTTACACGCATTTATAAGTAATCGTTTCAATCGTTACTTATTATTATATAAATAACAGGAAGGCAAAAATACAAATTAATGTTTAAACAGAATATTTAATATACTGGCTAATGGTCGTCGCGTTTAAAGATTTATTATTTATTAATAAATAATTTTTACTACATATAATGGAATAAAATGTATTTGAGTAATGATCCTTAAATACAAATAGTTATCTGTATAAAGCCGCGTCTCCTGCGCGTGTTTCTTCGAAACATTACACAAAAACATTGAAACATTGGGGCGTGGCCGTACACAATGTTTTTGCTTTCCGTCGACCACGGAAAACAAAAAATATTGTGTACGAATACAAAAATGTGTGTGGCCACGCCAGAATGTTTCGATGTTTTTGTCTAATGTTTCGAAAAAACACTCGCAGGAAACGCGGCTTTAGAGAGCTATTTTTTCACTATGTAGGTAGGCATAACTTTAATTGTTTATTTCCAGGTCAAAAGCTTCTGTTCGATGCTCATCATAGAATGGGGCTGGTTGATTAATTTTGTTCTACTCTTCGCTTTCAGTCCGTTGGAAGAACTGATTGGTCTTTCGAACGTGTTCTACATATTTAGTATCATTTGTTTTTCTGCGATGATTTATTCGATGTTCAAATTACCGGAAACTAAGGGGTTGCCGCTTGATGTAATTCAAACTTTATTTGATAATAATAGACGGACTCTGTATTAATACAGTAAAAAGACGGTACCGGTCATTTGACTATAATATCGGTTTTTTTAAAATTAAACATACATTCCCATTTGACTCTCAGAACAAATTTAAATAATCAACATACAAACTACAGGCTCGTATTCAGGGGGGCTACTCAGGCGCACGAACTTAATACGGCCGTTTCCTACTCAGAAACACTAACTGACTTGTAATCATTCACGAAATTACAGATTTGACAGAGATTTCACGGTGGATAGGCAACCTAGGGCTTATTTTATGGCCTTATATGTCAAAATTTACGTAAGCTATAGAGGTGACAGCCGTTTCACGAAACTTCGGATATGCCTGAGTAGCCCCTCAAACATGACTTCCAAGTAATCGCGCTTGAGCTAGATTTATACTTAAGTATAGATTCTACGCTCAAGTAATAATCAGATGAGGTCTTGATGTAACAAATAATTACACCTTTCTTCATCTTCCATCTCCATTTATAAATATGCTAGTAAATTTAGTCGTTTGTCATATTTTTATAGTTAACTAGCTGTTGCCAGCGACTTCGTTCGCGTAGTAATGAAGATATAAAGTAGTGGTGTGTGAATATTCGAATCCACGAATTATTCGATTCGAATTATTCGAATATTCGAATTATTGCTTGCTGCGAAGTGTTGCTGACTTTTTTTTGTAGATATTGATGTCCTCTATAAAACTATAGTATATCACTTTGCTCTATTGTCAATAACTTTCGCAGCGTGCACAATATAATGATTTTTTTTCACACTTTGGGTTACATTATTGTAGTTTTCATACGAATTCCTAACGTTTTTGAAAATATTTTATAGCCTATGTTCATCAGGGATAATGTAGAATTCTAATGGTAAAAGAATTTTTCAAATCGATTCAGTATTTTCGGAGTCTATTCAATACATACAAACAATCAAATGTTTCCTCTTTATTATATTAGTATAGATGAAAATTGATAGACCGATTCTTTCGCAGATTGTACAATTTGCAGTTGGTATTGACCGACAGACTGCCACTTCTAATTAGCTTTCCTTACAATTAATAGGATTCTGTCTATTTTTAATATACATATATTTTTATATATAACGCCTATAAAGATATAAGAAATACTTTGTGTTTTATTTTGAACCTTTTGCAGCTCTATTAAAGTTACGTTTCGAATTACCTTATCGTTAGCGCCATTGACCTAGAGTAAACTTGTTTATCTCCCACTTAATAGTGATGTACTATTAATCTATCGATAATTTTTAAACTATCTGTCTTTTAAAATTAATAATAAAACTAACTCAATAGTGATGTACAATTACTCTATCGATAATTTAAAAAAAATACAATAACACTTTATATTATGTTTCAAACGTAATTTTTTGTTATCGATATTTTTGCGTATACTAATTTTAGTATACGATAAAAATAGCAAAGATCTATCTCACAAAACTCTAGCATAGGATAAAAAATACTTGAATAGTTTTATCGATGGTTGAATGCTTCAAAACCACGTTAAACAGTTATGATTAAATAGTTCAAATATTGTTCATATGCGTGTGCGCATCACTGTCTTTTAGTTGCGTCCAAGTGTCGTTCGCGGGCGCTCGTTTATCACTTTACTTCTACGATTTAACTTAATTCTGTTTTGGTTTTGTAAAAATGTTTTGTATATATTTTTGATAAATATATATATATGTAAAAAGGTATGGTTTTCTATATTTGTTATTCATTATGTCCAGTTATATTTGTTTTGTTATAAATATTAAATTACCGGCCTTAAATTATTTATTATTCTACGTTTAACCTTTAGTGATAATAATAACCGGTTATAACTAAAATTATGTAAAATAATTTCTAATGTTTAACTGTCGTCTCTTTAAACAGGCATAGTGGAGGTGAGTGTTGTCTCCATTCTAGCTTAATATGAGTTTGTTTGATTGCTTGATATTATCGAAAGTCTTGCAGTAACTACAATAGCTGTAAATAGGGTTGCCAGGTCGCCAAACCTAATAGCCGGACAGACCAGCCAGCTTGGCTGGACATTTGGGTAAAAAAGCCGGATACCCTACATTATTGAGGATTTCATGTCTTAGTTTTAAGACGACAAAAATATTTTATGCAAAAACCAAACTTTTTTTATTATTTATCATTCTTAAATTCTAATGAAATATAAATAAAATCGAATGCCAAATCAGTCTAAGTACTTTTTTAACTCGACTTGTGAAGTGACTATAATTAAAGTGCAAAAAGTCGGACCAGCCGGACACCGTTTATTTTTGTGTTTACACCAGAAACCCTAATTATGTTCGGCTTTATCCGGACGCCTGGCAACGCTAGCTGCAAAGCATTCGAAACATCGGATTAAATTCAAGCTTTAATAAATTTATAATTAGTGTTTTCTCTTTTAGTAAAATAATGTATTAATGAACAAGATGTCAGAAAGTAAAAGAATTACTTTCGATGAGGCGGAACAAAGGCGTGGATCGATCCTAGCATGGACGGCATCAGCCTGCGGTGTGCTGGGATGGCTTCTAAGTGGTTCTGCAGCTGGTGTAGGTCTGGTAGCAGCTCTGGCGGCGTACTTGCTAACAGGCGATCGTTACCAATGGATTTACATTTGGAGGAAAACCGTGTATCGTGATTTGCTGTGAGTTCTTTTTGGGATATTTACTTTTAACTAAACTAACTTCTAACTTCCACTATCCCTGCCCATTATTTATTTGGAATTTTAGGATATATTAGTTTGTGTAACTAGCTTTAAATGTAAATATGATTCTGAGGTTATCACTTAAATATTTATTATTAATTTCTTACAAGTATTAGGTAGATACATATAATATTATGTCAGTGGGCTCAGGAATTTTAGTCTGGCTTTCGAACCGAGTTCGCTTCAAGCGATTTGTATGGAAATTTGAGCAGCGCCACCGCGTGCGGATTTGGAACTACGATATTTTAGATAGTTTTTGTTAATTTTTGGAACGTCTCGATCTTTCGTTCATTTGATAGATTGCTGGTGCTCGTTAGTCGTTAGTAAAAATTCATGATCCCGATTGCTAACGGATCCGTTTTATTTGTAACAGCTCGATTCGAAAGCCAGACTAAATTCGTGATAAGCCCACAGGTCTGAGTGTACAGGGTATTTTAATTTGGTGTGAGGGTATTGTTTGTATATATATATATGTATATTTATAATTTATGTTAAATTCAATATGATCAGTTTCAAAAATTCTTCACAAGACTTTTATGTAAAGCCTTACTCATTATTTTTTGTAAACGATTCTAATTTTTACAATTCTACAATCAATTTATTGAATTATTATATATTTAATAATTTGCGAGCACAAGTCATCCGGTCATTTAGACCGGTTGGTAAAAATAGGTCATATTGACCGGCTGGTAGTTCTAGTGTTAATAATTACTAAATTGCCCGAATAAGTCCAATTTAAATATATTGTTTGGTGTTATTATGTTAAGTTGTCAGAACTAACATATCGGCAATAGTTTTTTTGTTTGTTATAATAGTTTCATTATCTATATTTTTACCTCATGAAAAAAAATCTCAATGTTTTTTAAGATATTCAATACAACAACGACTAGTATGTCACAATGACAATTTTAAATGGCCCCGCCATCTTTAAAAAATCATTAAAAGAATATTATCTCTCTTTCTAGTATTTATGTATTATAGTAATATTATTGTTTTTATCAGCTTATGTATGTATCTATGTGTATTGTGTGTAGTTCATATGTTTATCCGTATTGTATCTATTTGTACCTCCCGCTATTTCTCTTCTGCATTGCTCTACACCTCAAAGTGGTTGTCTGGAAGAGATCACTACTTACTTAAGAAAATCATAAAAAGCAAACAAAAATCATATTACACGTAAGATGAATATCTTATAGATAATAAAGCTTGGACATAATCTATGTCATTTTATGTTTACCCTTAGGTATGACAATAGGATGACAATGCCCCTATACAGCAGCTATTCTTCTACATCATAGTAGATTATTATGACTATATGTGACGTGTGCGGGAAAGAGCCGGTATCGTGGCTCTATTTGGTTTGTTTATTCAGTTAAAACACTTTTTCGTTTTTAGTACGTGCGTTTATTCTTCGTTGAAGTAACATAACAGATATCAAAATGTGACAATTATAGTCTTTATAAAAAGTAAAAAAACATGTATAAAAATAGTTCGTAACATCGCCCCCTCTTGTGAGAGATCTCACACAAGTAACATAATGTCTCCTGTGAGAAAACTCACCCGGCCCAGACTCCCCACAACCCAATGCTAATGAGACACTGGACTATGGAGAAGTCGAAGCCGGTAGAAGGGGTACGAGTTTCTTCGCGGGGCGCCTCAGCGTTCCATTTTGTGTGCGAACGTCCAGCACTCTCACAATACCGTCTCGTCCGGGGAATGTGCGGGTAATACGTCCTCTTGGCCATAGTCCTCGGGGTAGCGTACCATCACAGACGAAAACTAAATCTCCCACGGCGAGGTTGCGAGATGGAACCGAGTACCGACGAGGTACTAGTGTTGGCAAATACTCCTTAACCCAACGCGTCCAAAAATGATCTGCCAGTCTTAGGGCCTTCTTCCAGTCACACCTGCGACTCAGATCTCCATCGTCGAGGACAATCGGCATAACTTCCGTGGAAGAAGTCCTCTTCTCCGTCCATCGACCGATGGTCACTTGTATCGGCCCAAAATAGTCGAAGTCAACGTGTGTAAAGGCTCGTTCATGATGTGCGAGTCTGTCAACTGGGAGATCCCCCATAGATGGAAATGTGGAACGGCTCTTGTGAACTCTACAAAACTGACAATTGCGTGATATATTCCTAACAGTGGTTGGGAGTTTCAAAATCCAATATGTTTGTGGTAGTTCGTTGTGTTTAATGTTAATGTTTGTTTGATGATTGCCATGCGCCGTACGTTCTTCATGCGAGTCGGTAATCAGTAGTCGGGTTGTTGCGTATCCGCCGTCTAGTATGATCGGGTTCTTGCACAGGTCGCCGATACGCTGCGCGGACGCCATTCGTCCATTCACACGTAGAAGACCCAGTTCGTCACTGACGGGCGCTAGAAGCTTCAATCGCTCGCCAAAAATATGCTTCAATGCGAGAAATTCTGCCGGAATCCTCCCGTCAAAGATAGGCAATTTAGTTTCCCATCTTATTTGTTTACTTTCAGACATTATCGTCTTCGTTAATTTACAAATATCGGACATACCTGCTTGTTCGTTGGCATTATTGGCGTGTATGAGATATTGTTGCAAATGTGAATCTTTATTTACAAAGTTTGTCGCCTGTATTGTGTCGGACGCCGGTATGTCGACGACAGGTGCGACGCGTGCTATCGAGGCTGGTGGCAGGAGAGGCTGCGCGGTCAACGGAGACGGTGCTGGGCGCGCAGCTGGAACACTGCGGGTTTCTGCTGTGACCAAATTCTCATCAATACTCACGTTATGTATAGCCCGTGTACATATATGTTGTGGTTGCGCTCCGTACTGCGAGACGACGGATCCTAACCACTGCGTCAAGACTGATCCCGTGTTGCTGTGGCGGTCTGCGTCATCAGCTGCTTCGGCGTCAAGGGCGGCCAAGTTCGCTCGCAACTGAATTTCAGCCGCTTTACGCTGGGTCTCGACAACCTGGGCTTGGGCTAGTGCTGATTCGCGAGCAAATTCTGCCTCTAACGCTAGTCGTCTGGCCGCTAATAAGTGGTGCCTTGAACTGGTCTTGGAGCTTGTGCGCGATGGTGGACGTGTTTGGGCGGTGGCCAGGGGAGCACCCTCTGGGAACGTAGAGGGTTCCGTTGCTCCTGTTGGCGCCGTTGCCTCCGTTGCGTCGCATGCTGCGCGAAGTTTCTTCGACATGGATCGAGTTTCCATTTCAAATCTTGGCGTTGGTTTAGGTAGAAGGACCAATATATGTGACGTGTGCGGGAAAGAGCCGGTATCGTGGCTCTATTTGGTTTGTTTATTCAGTTAAAACACTTTTTCGTTTTTGTACGTGCGTTTATTCTTCGTTGAAGTAACATAACAGATATCAAAATGTGACAATTATAGTCTTTATAAAAAGTAAAAAAACATGTATAAAAATAGTTCGTAATATATGTTATAATTATATAGTATATAAATTTAAAAGTTTTTATTTCACAGTTTCAAACTATAGTTGACTACATTAGACACAATGTGCAATTTTTTTTGTATGCTAAAACTACTAAAATAGATTTACAATATAAACGACGACTTAGTACCAATTAAAAAAATATATAGTTGATTTTTTTGTCAATAACTTTAATGATTTATGAAATAATCAAAAACACTATAATAATTGATTATAGATATCTTTCGAGGCTGTATATTTTGTTTTCTATAACATACTATAGTATATATGTCTGTGGTTTATTGGTCTAGTTCTGTCATTTGTTTTCACTTAAATGATTATTATCCCTACGTTACGTTATTAAATCAATATAGAGCTGTAATATATAATTCAATTGTTTTCATTATTCATACACAATCATAAGCAATAATGTAAAGTTGAATTGGTCAATTCAAATTCGTCAATTTGTTTTTAACGTAATAATACTAGTTGTTGTGAATTTAATATTGTAGTTTTTCAATATAAAAGCTTTAAATTTTTCCTTCGTTTGTCAGATATCGTATCGTTGATTATGTTTTTTAATAAGAAAACCATAAAACATCTTAATTATTTTAATATAAAAACATAATATGATAAAAATTCCGAAAATGTATTTATAGAAGAAATTGTTTAATACCTAACTTATTTAAAATACTTTATGTGGCTCATTGCGTTTATTTTGATTTGAAAGCTTTGAAGGTATCGTTGGCATGGCGTGATTAATACATTGTAAGCAGTAAACATTCTTTCTAATAAAATAATACCTAATTAACTTATAAAAAAGAATTAGTGAGTGAATGTGATAGTACATGCTGCTTATTACAAAGTAAACAATTTGAATTGTTTATTTACACAACTAGAACCCTTTTATGTAAGAAATTATTCGTAACGTATTATGCATCTGTTCTAGCATGGAAGTGGCGTCTTAGAAGTATTGAGTAACTACTTCTCTGTGTGCGGACACATATAAATGTATAGCTTAATGAAGAAATGTTGTAGTATAATTAATTAATATACCAATCTCCGAGGTATAAAAAAAACTAATAAAAAAAGAAAATATATCGATCAGTTAAAGGTGAACGTACACAGGTGTCATGTAGTTAATAGCTAATGGTTGGTCGATTTATTACTTATAGATATCCGGCATGCGAGCGAAACATAAAGTAGAGAGCGGAGACAATTGTAGAAATCGCCGTCACTATGCCGGCTTAATACACTAAAGATAGGTGTATATTAGTGGGCTAAGTAATGAAATGCTATGCTAGGGGCTCATTACACGTGCTCAGCAAGCCGTTTCTGATTAGCTCGCTGTTTGTATATGAATGATGTTGTTGACCGTCTAGTTCCGGCGAAACTGGGGGTCTACTTTAAGGCCTGTACTAAAGTGTAAGAACTCTTTCTCTTTAACTACGTTAATACTACATTAATGTCCACAACCGA